>JAUMHM010072209.1:0-14022 GCA_032362435.1 Melikaiella ostensackeni
ATTCATATAATTGAAAATTACTTAAAATTACGATTACAACTTAAAATCATAAATCAAAATGGTTCAGTTTGACTATCGCTTAATTTTTCTTCTACAGTCAAATATTGTTAAATTTTAAGTAGTTACGTTTCTAAAATCTTTAATAACTGATTATTCATATTTAAAATTTAGATTTACAATTGATAACTTGAAAATTGGTTAATTTTAAAGGTTTCAATCTAAAATGTTCTAATAATCATGAAAATTTTAATTTCAAATTTTTCGATTTGCAACGATTAATTTTGTCTACCTGTATCTATTCATACAAAAGAAAACTACCAATAGGATTTCCAAAGATTTCAAGAAATTCCGAAGAATTTCACAAGATCTAAGAGATTTCATAGGACCCCCAAGTATTTCAAAGATTTTAGGGGATTTTGAAGATTTTAAGGGATTTCTAGAGAACTTTAGGAATAAAATCTATTTTATTTTATTTTAAATCCATTCTACAGATTTATAACTGTTTTGAAGATTTCAATGAAGTTTTAAGCAATTTAAAAGATTTCAAGAGTGATTATCCTGTATAATCGTTTTCTACATAATGATATAATTGTTGAAAATTCAATTTTCTTTAATTTTCTACAGTTGAAATTTCAACTCATGGAAATTCAAGGAAAAAAGCGAATTTTGTGTTAAAATTGTTATGTTCACATAATTTTACATCAGAATGTAATAAATAAATATTTCAATCCACAAAAAAAAATTTTGAAAAATGGCGATTTTTTCGAAAACGGGTTGCCATTGGCAAATAATGTTTTGGCAAATTAATAGTCATCCAATGGACTCGTAGTGGAGTCAAAGATTTTTAAAAAGTTCTGGCTAAATTAATGAGAATTCAGAGTAAATTTCAAATGAATTCAAATGAATTGAAAAAAAAAAATAGTTAAAAAATCCAAAATATTTCACTGATTTCAGTAAAATTGGAGTGAATGGAACGAAATGTTCAAAATCCAAAAAAATTAAATTACTATAAATTCAGATAAATGAGAGTGAAATGAGTTGGTGAATAAGAACCTAAAAAAATCCATAAGAATTCAAGGTGAATTTAAAAGACTTTAGGGTGAATTAAAAGAAATTGAAAATCCAATAAAGATCCATTGAATTCAGTGGATTTCAAAGGAATTTCAAAGAATAAAGAATGAATTCAAAACAATTTAAGAAAATCCAGAAATAGGTATGGACTTGAATTTAATAGTGGTAAACCCTTGGGCTCTCTTTTTTAATTTATTGAAAGAAGTAAATTTATCTCAAAAAGTGACTGAAAAGTGATTTGAAAAAAGTGACTAAAAGTGACTATGTGGCAGCGTTGAGATTTTTAGAGGATTTCTAGAGATTGCACAATATTTTCAAAGATTTCAATGGGGTTTGAAGGATTTCGAGTAATTTCAACAGGTTTGAAACATTATGAGTCATTTCAAATAATTTCAATAATGTATGGAATTTTACGAGGTTTCGAAATTTTTGAATTGATGATGACGGATTTTAAAATTTTTTGAAGTTTTTTCAAGTGTTTGAAATTATTTGAAGGGATTTTATGGTGTTTCAGAAAAATGTATACAATTTCATTAGTTTTCAGAAGATGACGAGGCATTTTGAGAAATTTTGCAAGGTTTAAAAGGTTTCAATAGAATTCAAGTGTGGTGAAACTCTCATTTAGTACTAAGGCATACATATTTTAAGACACAAAAGTATTTATCTGTATATTATTTTCACAGGGTGCGTGGCCAGTGAACCGTTAGTAGCCACTTTCAGATATATCGACATGTTTTAAGTATTAGAACTTATAAGTAAAGTGATTAATTAATTAAAAATACGCATTGAATTGAGTTGCTGCTGTTTTGAAATCTGAGGATTTACTGTGTTAATAAAAATCCGTTGCCCGGACCCGGGTTCTGAGCACCACTAGCAGCAAAAAATCTTGATTTTTATTTTAAAAAATGAACTTGCAAACAGCTGATACCTGGGGATATTTTTAAAATTGTTGTTATAATAATAATAACATGTTATTGAAAAAGGAACTTTATCAATATTCTTAGCAGCGAATCGCCACCAAGTACTGAAAAAAGTAGAAAAAGATTCTAAATACCCATACTAAAAAAAAAATCCCGCCATGGAGGACGAAATACGAAAAAGAAAAAAAATCGCTACCGGGAATGATTATCTGTAACATAAATGATTTTGCACACTAAAAGTGAAATATCTCAGCCAATTTATGAGATATCTTAACCAAACTTGGTGGATATATAGAACTCACCAAAGTACCAAGATTCTGTAAGTTTGGAAGATATTGATTGAAAATTCAGAAAATGCGCTATAAACGAATTTAAAAAAAAACGCTTCACAAAAAGTCGTCTGCAGGTTATAATTTTGTTCCTATGATTATAAAACTTTGATAATCACGTCTCATTTCACAATTTTACATATTAGCAATAGTCTTAATGAATTTGAAATACATTGATTTATAATGAAAACTTTCCAATTATTTTCATTCATTTTTTAACGATTTCTAACATGCATACGCAATTGCAGCCAAAATCAATCGATCGATTTCGATGAAACTTTGCATAGATATTGTAAATAAGGTGTACATATGCCGCTTTTTCAGGAGAAGGTGATCTATAAACGTATCATGGAGTTCAAATTTGAATTCATAAAAAAATTACTATTTTTAACATGCAGTCATACCGACAGCAAAAACAAATCAATCGATTTCGATTAAACTTTGCGGAAACATAGTAAATAACGTCTACATATGCCGTTTTTTCAGGAGAAAGTGATAAATCAACATACCATGAAGTTAGATTTTTCATTTATCAAAAAATGTACTATTTTTAACATGCAGACGCACTGACAGCCAAAAAAAATCGATCGATTTCGATGAAACTTTGCATAGATATTGTAATTGTAAATAAGGTGTACATATGCCGATTTTTCAGGAGAAGATGATCTATAAACGTATCATGGAGTTCAAATTTGAATTCATAAAAAAATTACTATTTTTAACATGCAATCATACCGACAGCAAAAACAAATCAATCGATTTCGATTAAACTTTGCGGAAATATAGTAAATAACTTCTACATATGCCGTTTTTTTCAGGAGAAAGTGATAAATCAACAGACCATGAAGTTAGATTTTTCATTTATCAAAAAATGTGCTATTTTTAACATGCAGACGCACTGACAACCAAAAAAAATCGATCGATTTCGATAAAACTTTGCAGAAACATAGTAAATAAGATGTAAGTATGGCATTTTTTAGGAGAAAGTGATAAATCAACATACCATGAACCTAGATTTTAACATATCAAAAAAATGCACTATTTTAAATATGCAGACGTACAGACAGCCAAAGCTAATCGATTAATTAATTTTTTTATACAAAAACATCGTTGACTAAATAATATACCGTTTTATATAATATATCATCGTGGTTCAGAAAACATTATTAATGCCAGATTGTGTTCATATATAATTGACCCAAAACTTTCACCCAATACCGTTGTAAAACTCTTGGAAATAAGCATATTGAAATTGGGATTTTCAAATTTGTCTCCTTCGCTTGCTTTAAAAACCTATAATTTATAATTTATCTATCCGAATGTGGCCAAGAAATGATCTTAACCATAAATTTGAATTCATGAATCTTCATTTAATTTTGAGCAACAAAAATACACAAACCCATCATGGACTAAGTTTTACTAATTTTTTACCAGATTCTTGGAGAAAATTGTTCACAATTATCATTCTATAAGTTTGAATGATATTAATTGAAAATTAAGGAAATTTTTTGACCTCACAATTTAAAAAAAAAATCTCAAGAAAATGTCGACTGTAGATTACAATTTTATTCCAATTTTGTCAGAAAAATTGATTACTGTATGCGGATTGCTGTTATTGCGAAAAAATGAATGAAATCCCACCAAAAACATTACGTGTGAAAAAATGAAGCCAAGCACGAGTAGTAGAAAATTTATAAGTAGGAGTATTTTTTGTTAAGACGAACTAGTTCACTGAATTAGTTTATCAAATAATATTTTTGTTTGATAACAAAAATAAATTGATAGTTCAGAGGAATAAAAAAAATTAGCGGGCATATCATTGCTTTTAGATAATAAACATAAGTGTGCCACCATCATAACAACAATAATAATAATAAGAATAATAAATTATGTATTTCATTACAGGCCCGCCAAATGATTTTTTTATTCGTCTGAACTATCAATTTATCTTTGTTATCAAACAAAACATTGTTTAATAAACTAATTCATTGAACTAATTATTTTTGTTAAAATACACTTCTATTAATAAATTTTCTACTTTTCGTATTTGGCTTCATTTTTTGATCACACAACTTTGATTACCTCCAACATAAATAAATAAAATATTAATAGTCATGTACTTGGCAGATTTTTTCACATGTAGTGTTTTTGTTGGCTAATGGCTGCTCTGTTGCACTTTCAAAATGTGCATTTTCATCCCATATTTTATTTTTCCTCTAATCCGTGCAATCACAGATGAGTGGAAAGCGTGCATTAAGGGTGGTTGCGTGTGTTATATAAATGCTCGTAGAAAAGAGGGAGACGGGACTTTTTGAGAAGGATGAGTTGTGGGAAGAGGGTGATGATAGGGAGGTTTTCGATGGGTGTTTTTGTAGGAGGGTGGAAAACTTGGAGAAGAAAGGATGAAGCTATGAGAAAATGGTAACGCCCCAAAACACACATGCAGTTTCCAATTTCGAGATCGAGAAATTTGCTGTGTAAAAATGAAAGAGAAAAAATTCGACTTTGCTTCTCGATTGGACCGCCCGATTTCATTTCGAGAATTCTTGTAGACATTGAGACAACAGTAGCAAAATTCAATCCTTTATGGAGGGTTACCAAACCTTCAGCACCAGAAGAGTCCTTCAGAGGGTTTTCACAACAAATGTTCTTACAGACGTCTGAGTGGAGAGATTCTGGTTCGGATTGAGTAGCTACAAGGCTATTTAACAAAGATTTTTGGCATTAATAAGAAAATATAATAGAAAAATTGACCAAGCGACATTTGATATTGAATCCTTTATTTTTATTTTCAGAAAATATTTGCATTCAATTAAGATAGGTTTCATTATTTATAACTGTCGTTTCAGAGGAAGATGCCATATATACAATATGTGCATTCTGTTATTATGTACCATTGAGTACGTAATATTCTTTTCTAATCTTATGATTTCTACATGTGTTTTTGGTTTTAAATATATTTAATATATTTTTCAGTCTACTATACATTTATTTTTCAAATATACTGTTAGTATAATTAAAATGTCATCCTGGTACTTATTAAAAATAAAATAATGTTACCAGAAGGATGTACATAAATTGAGGTGTAGTATTTAAATACAATGAAAATTGAATTTCATATTCGAAGGTAAACATATTTCTCTATCTCAATATTGTGTCTTTGGATAAATTTCTGATTTTTGATATTTGAGACTAAAACTTTCTGTATAGTTTCCTGAAATCTACTGACATTCTTGAAGCATATGGTTTTTACGAGGGTTTGGGTTGGTTGCTAAAAAGCGACTGGTTTGTCTCTCTTACAATTGTTTTGAAATGATCTCCTTAAATTATGGTTTTCAGTGAAATTGATGAAAATTGAGGGCAATGTGATTTTATGATGTATGTTATTGGAAGACCGGTAAAAAGTATTAAAGAATTTTTTCATTTAATAAAAACTGAGATTGGATGCATTACAGAAGGATCTATTGACGAAATGCAAGATTCGTGGGTCTTTCCAAAAAAGATATTTCGTATTAACAAAAAAATATGTTTTAACTTAAAAAAAGGAAACGAAGAAACCTTGAATGAAAATGCCAATAAATTTAAGAAATCCATCTTCAATTTGGTTAAAAGGGTTGCCATGCACAGATACACATGAGTTTCTGGTGTTGTCCATTTTAGAACAATATAGTTTTCATTAGAAAGTGAATTTCATTTGATTTTAAAGATTTTTTATTTTAATAAAAAAATGGAAAGATTGACCAAACAACATTTGACAATACATTTTTTATTTTTATTTTCAAGTTTTATTTTAGTATAATTAATATATATTCCAGTATTTATAAATGCAGTATTCCTATAAATTACCTCTGATCAGGAAGTCTAAATTGGCTTCGAAACATGTTGGTCCCCAGTAGTATAAAAAAGACGGAGAAAAAAAGAGTGTGAGGTTGGTTTTGGTTGACTTTTTCTTCTTTTCTCTCTTTTTGGTTGTACATTTTGGGTGTTCATTTCAAGTACACAAAAAATTTTTCATAAGAAAGTAAATTTCGTCTTGATCTTTAAGAAATTTTAAAAGAGACATTAAACAAAGATTTGTTCCAATCTGCAGGGTTGCCTATGAATACTATTAAGATTTCTTTGAATTAAGGTAATAATGATTGACTCAATTCATGGAAAGATATTTATTCTCACTCAAATATAGTATACAAATTTAAGTAATTTAGCACTTTTTAGGAATGTGTTATTGTTTTGGATTGTTACCTTTTTCTTTTTTGAAAAATGGAATAATCTGAATAGATTGGTTCTAAATGAATTCACGAAGTCTAAATTGGCTTCGAAACATGTTGGTCTCCCAGTAATATTAAAAATACGGAGAAAAAAGAGTGAGAGGTTGATATGGTTGACTCTTTTTTTTTTCTCCCTCTTTTTTTCTTTTTGTTTTATACATTTATTGTACATTTATCTCTAATCAGCCGAAAAAGTTGGTAGCCTCGAAGTCTGTTTATGATTTGTAAACTTTTTGGGTGTTTTTTTTAGTATATAAAAAAACTGCTTGATAATCCAGTACACTATAAAAAATTCTTCTGAATTTTACATCGCTGAGCGATGGACATAAAGGGACCCTCGATGGAATGAATATTACGCCTGCATCGTAAATTTTCGTCCCTGAATGTAAAACTCCATCCATAGTCGGAATTGGCCAGAATTGCAATTATTAATTTTTACTCAAATATTATTTGATTGTATATACTATCTAAAAATGATTAAGTCGAACTAGTTTTATTATTCATTGATTTAGTTATAATATAAATTAATTCAAAATTAAACAAAACTAAAAGAATTTGTGAAGGACGCGACGTGAACTGACAAAGTGAAGTTGCGTACATAAACGTCCTAAAAACCAAGCGAAATTTTATTTATTTATGAAAAATAATAACTGAAATAAACGCCACTTCATCAAGAATAGAATAACGATACTTATCCGAATTATTTTCAAGATCGAAATGAAATCTACTTTTTTATGAAAGTTTTTGTGTACTGAAATAGAACACAAAAAAAAGCTACAAATCAAAAATAGACTTCGAAACTACCCACTTTTATAGTTTATTAGAGACAAATGTATAATAAATGTACAACAAAATGAAAAAGAGGGAGAAAAGGCAAGAGTCAACCATACCAACCTTTCACTCTTTCTTTTCTCCATATTTTTTATACTACTGGGGACCCAACATGTTTCGAAGCCAATTTAGAATTCCTCATCAGAAGTAATTTATAGAAAAACTACAGTTATCAATAATAAAAACTATAATAATTATTAATTAAATTCAATAATTACCTAAAAATAAAAATGATTAAATTAATAGCAAATGTTATTTGGTTAATATTTCTATTCTCTTATTAATATCTTGAATATTTATTTGGAATGACCCATGAATCTTACCTTTAATTTTCAACCTCTTTTCCAGATAATATCAGGGTTGCTACAGGACAGGGATTTTTCGAAAAACTGAAGTTGAAGTTTATAAAATTTTGTGTGAATTTCGTCACTAAAAATGTTCAAGATGAATTAAAAAACAAACATTTTTTTGCATTAACATTATTAATCTCTTAGACAGGCTTCGAAGTTCCACACTTTTTTACTTTTTTGATAATTTCTGAGGCAAAGCTACTTTTTTCAGTAAAGTGATATAAGAAATGTATCGTACAAATGAAAATTTTCTTCTTGTTTCTCATGAAAAAATTTCTTTTAATTCCTCACAAAAAATTTCTTCTAATCATCTTTTTTGGTTGAAAATTCAACTGTTTGGTTGAAAATTAATCTGTTTTGGTTGAGGATCAAACTATTTTGTTGGAAAGTCGTCTTTTATCGTACTAACGAATTTCGTCTTTTCTTAAATAAAAATAAAAAATGAAAGAAAGGAATGCATAAGAGAACTAGTTTACCCCCCCCCCCCCAAAAAAAAAGAAATCAATCAAAACAGAACAGTCGATGGGTTTCTTAAAAGATCTCAGAATGAGAAGGCTTAGTATATACCAGTATACATTTATCACTCATTTATCAGCTTCTTCAAAACTTTTTTTTTGTGGGTTGAATTGTTTATTTATTGAATCCTCATGTAAAATTATGTAAATTTAACATTTTTAAGACTTGTTTTTAATACAAAATTCAACTGCTGAAATTTGAAGAAAATCGAAAATTGAATTTTCAACAACTAATTCTTCAACAGTTGAGCTTTCAACATTTGGTAGAAAATTGAACTATTTGGTTGGAATTTTTTTTTTAAATTCATATTTTTGGGCTGAAAATTTAATTGCTTTACAGAAAATTCGTCTTCTTTGGCTTGAAATTTCAACAGTTTGGTTGAAATTGTTTTTCTTTCTTGACTGAAATATCTATTTTGGTTGAAAATTCAACTCTTTTGATAAATTTCGTCTTTTTGGTTTGAAAAGTGATCTCTTTTGGTAGAAATTTCTTCTAATCTTATTTTTAGGTCAAAAATTCAACTGTTTGGTTAAAAATTCGTCCTTTTGGTTGAAAGTTCAATTGTTTTGTTGAAAATTCGTCTATGAGGGTTTGAAAATTTAATCTATTTTGGTAGAAAATTAAACCAATTGGTCGGAAATCATCTTTTTTGGTTAACATTCAACTGTTTGGTTATAAATTCGTCTTTTTAGTTGACAGTTCAACTGTTTTGTTGAAAACTTCGTCTTTGTGGATCGAAAATTTTACTGTTTTGATAAAAAATTGAACTATTTGGTTGGAAATTAACTTTTTTATTGAAAAATTCAACTGCTTTTTAGAAAATTCGTCTTTTTTCGTTAAACTGTTTTCCTTTCTTGACTGAAAAATTGTTCTCAGTTGAAAATTTAACTCTTTTGTTAAATTTCGTTTTTTTTTGTTTAAAGCTACATCTATTTTTGTCGAAATTTCTTCTAATTATCTTCTTTGGTTAAAAATTGAACTGTTAGGTTGAGAATTAATCTGTTTTGTTTGAGGTTTCAACTTTTTTTTTAATTCTTCTTTTTTGTCGAATTTAATTACTCGTTTGAAAATTGAACTACTTTGTCAAAAATTCATTTTTTTGCTGAAAATTCATCATTTAAGTTGAAAATTCATCTATTTCTTGTAAATGTAATATTTAGTTGAAAATTCGTTTTTTTTTTTGGTAGAAGATTAAGCTTCTTGGTTGAAAATGCATCTTTTTGATTGGAAATTCAACTACTTGGCTGAAAGTTGAACTCCTTTGTTAAAAATTCATTTTCTTGGTTGAAGATTCATCATTTTATTTGAAAATTCTTATATTTTGTTGGAAAATTTTTTTTTCTGGTAAAAAATGTTATATTCACATAATTTCACATGAGAATTAATGAATAAACATTACAATGAACGAAAAATTAATTTGTGGAAAAGTAGATTTTTTTGAAAACGGGTTATCATTAGCAAATATTGTTTTGGCAAATTAATAACTATTCAGTGGAATCTCAGTTAGGAATTTATGGGATATAAGAAAAAATCCCAACTCTGATCATCTTCTTGTTAGATGCAGTTTTCGGCGCAGTTATTATTTACCTACAGAAAAGTATGAAAGAAATTTACCTTTGAAATACGTTCTTTTCTCAGTTCAAAGTATTTTTTACACTATTTTTTTATTTAACAAGCTAATTTTTAACTGATCTAAAAAGGGTACTTTCTTCATACCTTTATTTTTATTTTTGAGGATACTTTTTTCATCAGACAAATACTTCTTTGATCCTTTTTTTTAGTTCCATAGAGCATTTCAAAGCCTCCCTAGGTGTAAGGTCATTTTCACGCCTGAAAGAAAAATTTATAACTGTCAGGGAAAATGAAAAATCGATCAGGGAAAAGTCCGTGAAATTCAGGGAATTTCGAAATTGGGATTTTGTAGCAACCCTGAATATCCACAATAATGGTGAATTTTGTTGATATATAATTAATAAGTGACGCGTAACGAAGAGTCTCATCACCAAAAGACGCCAACTTAACTGTAATTTGAAAACTGTAAAATTACAAATTGAATTTAAAATTACAAAAAAAAATTAAATTACAGTTTTTCTTTCGGGAAATTCCTACGACAGACGATGCGATATTACAGGGCTGCTTGAGGGTCCTTTTATGTTTATCGCTGGTTCGTGTAATTTTACGCAGCTACTGTAAAATTACATACAGTATTGTTGTGAATTTGCGCATTTTCGCTTTATACTGATGGACGGTGTGATTTTACAAATCTTACGTAATTTTCAGGAGATTTTTTTTTACAGTGGAGTCACACTTTTGTATACACAAAATTTCGACGCAGTTACTTTGGCTTAAACAGTCCACAAAAGTCCCCTGATTATGAATATCAAGGTCACTTTTTCAAAATCCCATCCAACAATTTTTAAAACATGGAAAGAGACCTATTAGACCAAAAAATTTCGAAAAAAATGATATCATTTTTCAGGACATTAGTTCCACGAAGAAAAAAAATTCTGACGGAGCTGAAACTTTTGCTAATATATAAGTATTAAAAATGGTCCATTTTTAACAACTACGTGTAAAATTTTTTGAATTTTTTAATAAAGCACCTTGTGCACAAGGTCGATGCTATAATATATAAAAGTTTCGTTTTCTCATGATGTTTCCGAAAATGATTTTATAAAATTTTCTTCCTCAAAAATAACGTGATTGTTTACAAAATTTCTTAAGAAATTTGTTGTACCAGAATTCGAAAAAGTAACCTTGATATTCCTAATCAGGGGACTTTGCGGACTTTTTAAGCCAAAGTTACTGCTTCGATTGAAACGGATTACCTTTTAGTCTTTTTCAGGGTTGTTACAGGTCAGGGAATTCTGGAAAGTCAGGAAATTTAAAACTGGTCAATAAAAATGTTTTACAAAAATTTGGAAACAAACATTTTTTTGCATTAACATTATTGATTTTCTAGGTGTAACTAAAAGAAACATTTATAACGGTCAGGAAAAATAAAAAATTGGCCCCGAAAAAGTCAGGGAAAGTCAGGGAATTTCAAAATTGTGATTTTGTAGTAACCCCGTTTTTCAAAGGAAAAGGTTTTTTCCAAATTTGAATAAATCAATTTAACCCTGAATTTATTTTCGGACCGGTAATTTTTTTAATTTTTAGTTTTAGTATAAAAACTTATCCCTTGACTTATCCAATCATTTTGATGTCATTTGAATTTTGATTGACCTAATCTAAGTAGTAGCCATTTCTTTATTTCATTGTCATATTAAATAACGCGAAATTGAACGAGTTTGAATTAAAAGCATTGAAAATTCAATATTTTTAGATTGAAACATACAAAATTGTTTGGTTTAAAATTTAAATTTAAAAAATTGGATAATTCAGAATTTAAGCCTTAATAGAAAAAGAATTCTTAATTTCTTTTGAAGATGTTCAATTTTTGCTGCTTGATACCTCGAAGGCATGAAATAAAAATTATTGGAATTTGATGGCTTCTACATTGGAATTGTAAAATTTTAAACTTCTTTGGTTAAAAATTTGTAAATTTTGTGACTTATGACTTTTTTTAACAGCTTTCAAGAACAAACTTTTTTGAAGTCTTAGGAAATTATAGATTGCTTTTCGAAAATTCTACTTTCTTCTTCAAAAACTTCGAGGAGTATTTTATATAAAAAGTTTTTATATTGATGAATAATAAAAAATTAGTAATAAAAACAAATCTTTCTCAATTTAGAATTTTTCAAATATATACTCTTTATTACAAACAAAAGGCATGTCATACGCAATGATATATTTTTTTTGAATTTTAGTAAAAATTAACGAAATTTAAAGAAACATTATTTTTGGTCATTTTCAGAAAATTATATCTTGAACAAAAGTTCTTTCTCTTTATTTATAATGCGTGCCCTCAGGGCTTACATAACTTCCGTTTCCTTACATCTTTATCACAACACTTTTACATTTTCCGCTACCCCTATGCTTCTATGTGACTTCCGTTTCCTTTTTCTCCTCATTTCTACTCCTCTAACTTTTTCTTTTTCCTGCATCCATTCTTCTGCCAGTCCCTTCTCTCCTAGAATTTTCTTAAATTCTCTTAATATCCTCCCCTTTCCTCCTTTACTGTTATAGTACAACCATCCCATACATATGCTTCCATGCCTCCTCTACCCATTCACACACTCTGCATTTTCTCTTCTCATCCTTCTCCCAAAAAATTGCTTCTTTTACTTCATTTTCCTGTCTCCATCTATCTGTTCTTGTCTATCCCTTTTCCCTCCCTCCCCTTTCCAGATATTTTGGCAATCCTTCCCTTTTTATCACTTTATACTATTTATTGTATCTTGATTCCCATATGTTCCCCCATCTTTCTATCACTTGTCTTTCCCTATCACTTTTTTCCAATTCCTCATAGCCTATATTTCCTTCTTCTCCTATCCCGAAATCTCTAAAAAACTCTCTTCTTTCCTCTTCCGATCACGTTAACTCTGCCGCCCTCTTCCCTCTTTTCTCTTTCTTCAAACTCTTTATAAAACTTTCTCGCTTACTCCTCTCCCTTCCCCTTCCCTAGTTTCTCTTCGAATTACCACGCCGTCTTTCCTGCTCTTGTTCTTAATTTACCCCTTTGAGCCTTTTCTCTTACCATGTAACCGGGAGTTCTCCAGTCTACCCCTAATGTCATCTAATATATCTCTGTTGCAACTTTTCTATCTCCTTCTCCTTCCATCCCCATATTTCTGCCCTATAGCCTAATATTGGCTATTCTAGCGTACCAAACAACCTCATCCGCCTATTGCAATCTTTGTCAAACCTTCTTTTTCCTATTTCCCATATCTATTTCATTACCCCCATCACTTTCTTAATCCTTTCCCTCATATGCGCTCTAAGTTCCACATTCGCATGCACGATAAAATCGAGATTTCTAAACTCCTTTAAAATTTCTTAAAGATCGAAATAAAATCTATTTTCGTGTGAAAATTTTTTGTGTACTGAAAAAGAACACCCAAAAAGTTCACAATTCAAAAATAGACTTTGAGAGTACCCGTCTTTTCGGCTCATTAGAGACAGGTGTACAATAAATGTACACAACAAAAAGAAAAAAGAGGGAGAAAAAGAAAGTCAACCAAAACCATCTTATTAAAATGCAAGATTCATGGGGTTTTTCCAAAAAAGATCTTTGACATTAAAAAAAAGTTGCGTTCGAATTTAAAATTACAATAAATAAAGAGATGTTTAATGATACCACAAACCAAAATAGAAAACCATTTCAAATCTAGTGATAGAAGATTGCTATGCCAAAATAAATTTTCTAAATGAGAATGTCAAGAAGACTCTTGATAATTTGAATAAACTAGTACCAGATTATATCATCAGAGAATGCTTCGAAAGAGAAACAAAATTAAATAAAAAAGCTTTTAATAATAATGAGAAGCATGAACGAAAAATGAAAACATTATCAATATCCAAGGTGATATACAAAAATTGATTCTAAATATTCACTTAGCTATTTTTCAAGACCAACCGGACCCATGGTTTTTAAAATTTTCTAACGTAGAGATTCCACAAAAATTTATTAACATTCTAAGGTTTTAGCAACAAATATAACAAAAAAAAAGTATATTCAATTCCTTGAAATCATTCAAGACATTGAAGCCAATATTTCAAAATGACCAGAAAACAAAACACAAGAATTCAGAACAAGATTTATGGGTTTATCAAACGAATTTTTGAATAATGGTAC
>JAUMHM010072229.1:0-14021 GCA_032362435.1 Melikaiella ostensackeni
AGAGAGAGAGAGAGAGAGAGAGAGAGAGAGAGAGAGACTAGCCGAAACACCCCTATCGTAGGAAAGGAAGGAACTTTCTTTGCCCTGGTGTGGACATACTTAAGCACGTAAGTATGGCCATGTCAGAATGATGAAGATACGTCTTTTCTCACGTCCGCAGAGTGGCATAACCGAGTGTAGATGAGAGCCGCGAGTGCAGCGCCAATGAAGCTCGAACGCGCGCATCTCTCTCCACTCATTCCTTCTCACTCCGGTCAGTTTCTCGCGACTCTCGCGAGGCCCGACGAACATAAGGACGAGCCAATCTTTTGTATATCTTCACCCCCTACTCTTTAGCCCAAGCCCAAGTACCCGTGTACGCGCGCGGCTTCCAGCTCGAAATTAGTTGTCTGCTCGTGGTATAATTTATATTTTTGAGAGTGGAAAATGGTTATATTCTCTATTTTAAGAGGGGAAATAGGTATCAGACGTACGCAAACATAAAAAATGAGCAGATTGGAGCAGACAACTAATTTCGAGCTTGACGCTGGGCTAAGAGTTGCACACGTTGCGCGTGCGCGAAAACGGATGCCTGGTCTAAAGAGTAGGGGGTGAAAGTGTACAAAAGATCGTCTCAAACATAAAAAGGCGCGTTCGCGACAAAAACGGCAGGACGATCAGGGTTGGCTAACTGCTTTGATCCAAAAGACTAACGGTCGATCAACCGCTGTTAGCTTATACTACCTCCCCGGGTTGGTCATCCGCTCGAGCTGGAAACCACTAAGAATACCAAACGCTACTTCGCTTTCTCTTACTCCTAGGGCTGGTCATCCGCTCTGGTCAGTGACCACCTCGATTGCCCTACGCGCCTTTACGCTTACGCTACTGTCTCTTTCTCACTCAGGGTTGGTTCTCCGCTCTGCTTGCGAACACGCTGTACATCGAATCCGCTTAAATAAAACACTAACTATACCTACATTTAACCCTTGTGTCTTTACTTTTATTACCTCTTTCCTCCATTTTACTAGACTACTGGCATACCAGTTACTCGTTCCGCTGAGGCGGTTGGCATACCAGTTGTACTCGGCTGGATCTGAAACCTCCACCCAACGCTTTCCTCTTGTATGTCATTTATTATTCATTATTATTATATAAGTTTTCCTTTCCTCCATCAAACGAGACTACTGGCATACCAGTTACTCGTTTCACTGATGCGGTTGGCATACCAGACGCACTCGGCCGGATCATAACCTCACTTCACCTATTGGACGAAAGCGCGCAACGACACACTGCATGATGTCACACTTAGCTCTCTCTTGCGCCCATTAGCGAGGCCGCCCTGCACCGCTCCAGCGCAGTCCGCTACGACGCACCCCACCAATCGCTCTCTCACTTTCCTCTCTTTGACGCTTTCTACACCCCCCTCTGTTCCTTCTGTCACCACCGTCACCACGGGACTCACTACCTCCCACGACTCACTGCGTCACCACCACTCCCCCTCGCACTATTTTTCTCGAACGCATCCGCTTCCTACCTCACACTACATTACCACCTATCACTCTTGCAATCCGGCTACCTCCTCCACCATCCAAAACTTTCCTCCATCTAAAGCGAGGAGCATAACAAATGGTGTCCAACGTGGGGCCATAAAAGTGACGAACGTATCAATTGGCGCCCAACGTGGGGCCCATTTTCTACCTCGCCCTACCTTACTAGCACTTACCCTCTTACTCTCGCGGACATCCTCTGTTTCCCCTCCTGTCACCCTGTATCAAAGTCCTTCAAATGCACCACCGAAAATTTTCAGATATATTTGAAATTGTTGAGATATTGACACAATAGCACACTTGTCAATGTGATGACCCAAGATGAATTAAAATTTTCGAAATTAAATGAAATTAGATCGCAAAACGCTACGTCAACTACGTTTTAAATGCGCTCAAATGCAGTTGTGCTTAAAAAAATTCCGATTCTCACACAACGCCAGAATATGCATGCGATTCCGGTAAAGGGGCTAGTGGCACGGTGTCTGTATCTCCCATTCTGATTGGCATGATGAGATTCTGCTTGCGTGCCTACAATGCACTGCAAATGCGCTTAAATGCACCACCAAGAATATTAATTGTACTCCATCTCCTGACTTTGTAACCGCGATTCGACTTCCGCCCAACGCTTCCACCCCTGTGACTGCTCACAGAAATAACGTAGGTCATGTCGCTACCCCTTTACAATGTTTTTTGGAAGGCTGAAAGGTACCCCTGTGACTGGTCACAAAAATAATCCATGTCGCATCCCAATCACTTTCCAACGTCTTGTGGGGAGCTGAAAGGCGCTGTGACTTGTCACAGACATCATGCAGATAACATCCCTACCCCTTTCGAAAGTCTCGTGAGAGGCGTGGAGGAACCTCTGTGACTCGTCACAGAAATAATGTAGGTCACATTCCTACCTCTTTACAACGTTTTGTGGGAGGCGGGAAGGCAGCCCTGTGACTCTTCACAGAAATAATGTAGATCACCTTCCTACCTCTTTGCAGTGACTCGTGGGAGGTGGAAAGGCACTCCTCTGTCTGGTCCCAGAAATAATGTAGGTCACATTCCAACTCCTTTCCAACGACTCGTGGAAACGAGAAGGCACTGAGACAGTCATAGAATTAATGTTCAAGATGATTCGTTTTTCTCATGAAAAATTTCCTATCTCAACAAACATTGAGAAATTGGAACAGGAAAATCTAAACGGCGCGAAGTCCACTTTGACGAAATTAAGTTTCCTTCAAAAGATTAGAGATTAATATTAACATGTCATCAGGGGTAGGAATGTGACCTACATTATTTCTGTGACAAGTCATAGAGGTGCCTTCCCGCCCCCAACGAGACGTTGGAAAGGGGTAGGGATGTTACATACATTATCTCTGTGACGAGTCATAGCTGTGGCTTCAAGCCCCTCACAAGGCATCGGAAAGTTGATGGGATGTGACCTACATTATTTCTGTGACTAGTCACAGAGCTGCCTTACTGCCTCCCACGAGACGTTGGAAAGGGGTAGGGATATGACCTACATTATTTCTGTGACAAGTCATAGGGCCATTCCACCTCCCGCGAGACGTTGGAAAGGGGTAGGGATGTGACCTACATTATTTCCGTGACGAGTCACAGAGGTACGTTCCAACCCCCCACAAGACGTTAAAAGTGATTGGGATGTGACCTACATAATTTCTGTGACTAGTCACATGGGTGGGAGTCGTTTGGCGGAAGTCGAGTCCCAGTTACGTCATGTCAATTAGAATAAGAGGTATAGACACCGTGCCACTAGCCCACCCATCGGAAGTGTATGCATATTCTAGTGTTGTTGGAGGACCGGAATTTTTTTTCAGACAGGTGCATTTGAGCGCATTTAAAACCGTTTCGAATGGTGCAAGTGCCATTCCCAAATTTTGATAAGAACGCCAGTGATGTGTCAGGTGTCAACAATCCTCGGATGGAAGTTGAATTGCGGTGATAAGTTCAGGTGATTGAGCGCAATTCATATGCTTGGTGGTGCATTTGAGCGCATTTAAAGTGCATTGGAGGCACGCAAGTAGAATCTCGTCATGTTAATTTAGAATGGGAGATATAGACACCGTGCCGCTAGCCCCTCCACCGGAAGCGCATGCATAATCTGGCGTTGTGTAAGGATCGGACTTTTTCAAACTCAATTGCATTGGAGCGCATTTGAAACGTAATTGGCATAGCGTTTTGCGATCTAATTTCATTTGATTTCGAAAATTTGAAATTATCTTGGATCATCACTATGACAAGTGTGCTATTGTGCCAATATCTCAACAATTTCAAATGTATTCAAAAATTTCCGGTGGTGCATTTGAGTGCATTTGGAGTACTTCAAAATGGTTTAATTAAAAATTTCGTTCTCAAAGGTGGGGGGCAGGGGAGGGGGTTAGCGTTTCACCAACTCCTCTTCCGTAACCCCGCTGATAACTCCTAAGGTTTTAAGGCGCAAATTTTTTAATTGGTGGTGCATTTGGATGCGATTCGAACGCGTTTGGATCCATGTGGGTACATATCAAATGTCAGTGGTGAGGGGGCGGGGCAGTAAAATTGACCTAAGTTTCAGCTCATCTTTCTTTGACCGTTAATAATTTTCAAGAAGTGTTACAAAATTTATTTTTTTATCTCTTACTAGTATAAATTTGGGTCATGCTAATATACCCGTCCCTTAAAGGAAAATTTGCAAGGCCGCCATACGTATTGCCCAAATTTTTTATTTTACGTGCAGTAATAATCAGCTCAAACTTTGATCACCTGATAACTTTTTAAACATAAGAAACTCTGCTATGATGAATTTATAATAACCAATACATACGAGTATATATTGTTATTGACTTTGCAAAACACAATATTATCAGAATTTAATGCGAAAATAAAGGTCACAAGATAGGATGCGGCCCGTAAGTTTAATGTGTGTCATAAGTCATAACTCTGATAGTGAACATATTCCGGATTGTCTAACCGTCTTTGTTATGTCTGGACGAATCATTTATTTCTTTACGCTTGGAGAGAAGACACCTTAATGCAAAAGGAATTCTCGCGAGTATCTGGTTTTCGAAAGAACCCATAAAATATTAGGTGGAAGTTTAGAGAAATTCGAGAAATCATATAGAATATTTCACTAATTCATACTGAAATTCTTGTAGTTTTCCATTAATTTTTTTCATGAGCCTAATCTTCTATTGATCAAACGAAAATTAAATTTATGAAAACGCGAAAACTAAAACTGGCTGGAAAACACCTGATATGTAATGTTTCCGTAAAGACATAAGAAAGATAGGTCATGTATTCTCATTTATCATTTCAGATCCTTAAGTTCAGTTTTAGGTAGTTTTGACCCAATTGCGTAATATTTTTAATTGCATGTATTTCTAAAAAAAAAACAAACAGCTAGAAAAATTTTGATATCACGTGTGCGCGAAAGTAAACAATTTTCGTCCATTACTTGAAATCCGTCATAGAATACTAATTGAAAATTACTTTTTGAATTCCACCCCCATAAGTCTATTTTATAGGGTCTCAAAAGAACCCCATAAGTGGAAAATTGGGGTTTCCAAGTTTTTGGCGCTAATTAATATTTGTTTGCATTTTCTTTTAGTACAAATTGTTTCTAATATATAAAATATTACTTTATACTTATAATTAGAAGTTTAAATAAATTGTTAAAACAATTTATCATTAGTTTGAATAATATTCTCTTTGAATAATGCTAGAAAGTTGTAGTTTTTCTGAAATTTTCAACTTTTTGTCCACTTTTGACTCAGAGTGAGGTAAGAATTAATGCAGTATAAGAAACATAATTGTTTGAAAAATTTATTATTGCTAAGAACTATCTTCTCCTATGGTAGTGTTAGATGGTTGCGGTTTTATCTAAAATTTTCAACTTTTCGTCCACTTTTCACTTAGTATTCATTTATTATTTGTTTACAACTCAAAAGTGAATGAAAAGCTGAAAATTTCAGAAAAAATCGCAAGTTTCTAGCATTATTCTGAGAGAAGATAATTATAAGCAATACTAGATTGTGTGAACCATTATGTTTGTTAACTTGTATTAATTATTACCCCAATAAGTGAAAAGCGGACAAAAAGTTAAAAATTTCTGAAAAAACCGTAATTATCTAGCATAACTATAGGATAAGATAATCATAAACAATCATCAATTTTTTAAACATTCATGTTTGTTAAATTGCATTAATTGTTGTCTCACTCTGAGCGAAAAGTGGAAAAAAAGTTGAAAATTTGAAAAAAACCGCATCTTTCTAGTATTATTCAAAGAAAAAATTGTGAAAAAAAAATAAATTATTTAAATAATTGAATTTGTTAAGTTGAATTAATTATTACTTGATTCTAATTGAAAAGTGGACAACAAGTGCAGAATTTAAAACAAAACCGCAACTTTCCAGCATCATTCTAAAAGAATATTGTTAAAAATAATAATAAATTCTTCACAGAATAATTTTTGTCAACTTTATTTGATTTTTACTTGCTCTAAGTAGAAAGTTGAAAAAATCGGAAAAAAACCGCGACTTTGTAGCTCTATTCTATGGGAGAATTGCTATAAACAATAAAAGATTGGCTGAACAATTTATTTAAACATCTTATTATCAGTTGGAAGTAATATTTTATGTATTAGAATTAATGATTTGTACCAAAATCAGCCGCAAAAAAATAGTTATGAACGTAAAAATCTCGCAAAACCCAATTTTTCACTTATGGGTTTTTTTTGAACTTATAAAACAGACTTATGGGGGTGAAATTCAAAAAGTGATTTTTGATTTACCTTCTATGGCTGCTTGTGAACAGAAATGTTGAGTTCCAACTCGATACACCTGGTGTGTGTATGTCAATGTTCTGTTAGGACCGAGTAATATCTTGCACTTCTATGAAAATTATTTTTATGTTCATCTTTTCTTGTTCTTGTTTGCCCTGTTTTTTGTCAATAAAAGTAATAGGATAATGGTTGAGAAAAAGAATCTGTTTGCATAATTCAATATTCTTTTCATGGAATTTTGGATGAGATTATTTGAAAGCTTTATCAATTAAACTTTTTACAATTCCTTTTTTGTTTTGAATGAAATGATTATAATGAAAATCAAGTGTCCTTCCTGAATAAATAGTTTGTCTGTGCCAATCAGTAATAATATAATTTTCACCAGTTTTCATTAAGGTAAAATCAAGAAAATTCAATCTACCTTCTGTTTCACTTTCAACAGTGAACTGTAATCTTGTATGTATACTATTAAATACATGAAGTAGGGTATATACATTTTGTGCATGTAAAGAAGATACAGAATCATCAACACATCTTGGATACAAGTCGAATTCAAAACTAATTTGATTAAAAACTTAATTTTCCAAATCTTCCATCACAATTTCAGCAATAATTTGGGACAAGACTGAGACTATCGGAGTTCCAAATTTTTGTTTATAGAAAGTACCATTGAATTTGAAATAAACAGAATTGAAAACAGATTCAATAGCATCAAGAAATTCTTTTTTAGAAATTTTAGTGTGAAGTTTGATCATATCCCATCTTTTTTCTATAGCAAGTTCAATTCTTTCATATGGAATGTTAGGAAACATGGCTAATGCGTCAAAAGAAACAAAAATCTGATTTATTGGTATTTTAACATTCTCAATGAATTTTAGAAAGGCAGCACTATGTTTCACTGATTTTTCTGAAAGAGTTACTGATTCTTTGATAATAGTAGTTCTTCTAATTTTTTAGTGAGTGAACCTAGTGTCGGAATAACTACTATCTGTTTCATAAATCCTGGTCCCTCTACAAATCATTGAATAACTCAATAAAAAAAATCGGTTTAAAAAAGGAAAAACATCTTGTCAATCCTTATTTTATTACGAATGAGTACAATATCATTTGATCGCGATGCGTCCATAAGTTTCGATGCAAATTTACAGTAAAGCGGGTTCCAGGGTATTGATGTCCTGCTTGATCCTTCGCCTCATAAAGTGTACCAGATATCTGTGAACAGAAATGTAGAAAGGAGTTGTAAAACTCAAAGACGTAGGCAATTTTCTTGTCCTTTCAAAGATATGGACGACAAAAATAATTGAATTTTCTACTAAAAAAAGATATATTTTCAACAACAACAAAAAAAGAATTTTTAACAGAATAGCTACATTTTATAGCAAAGAATAGTATATTGTGCGAAAAGTTGAAAAAGCGAGAGATTTAGGACGAGTGTGAAGTTAGCCACCCGAGCGGATACTTTTTCTGTAATTTGTTTAAAAAGTGCTAGTATTTTAAAACTGTTTTTTGTTTAAGAAGGAGGCGATTTGTTGTCAATTGACGCAACAATAACAATGGCAATTGTCAAAACCATGGCACTAATATAGCGGTAACAGTAAGTTGGTAGCAATGTTTGGTCAAGAAGATTAGGAGTGGTGGAATTAGATACAACGCAATAGTTGTGAGTTCACCTTCACTTCAGGGTTCGTTCAGTAGTTCGCACATTATTTACTTTTTTCACTGTGCGTCACTTTTTTCGCTGCGTCCGTCTACTTTTTTCACTGTGTCCGTCTACTTTCTTCACTGTTGCCTGGAAAGGTCGACTCTGCGCATGCGCCACGTCATTGATAACAAATCGGTCACTTTTTACACAGAAAACAGGTGGAAAAACCAGTTTTTTTCGCGAATTACAGAAAAATGAATTTTTAACTAAAATGATGAATCTTCGACCCAAAAAATTAATTTATAACAAAGTAGTACAACTTTCAATTAAGTAGTTGAATTTGCAAGCAAGAAGGATGAATTACTCTATGAATTCTAAACAAAAAATGTAATAGCTGATATTTCAACCAAAAGCGACTTTAATTTTAAATCGAAAACAGTTGAATTGAACCAAAAAGGACAATTTTTCAATAAAATAGTTGAATCCATAACCGAAAAAGATTCATTTTCTACCAAAGTGTTGCATTTTTAACCAAAAAGAATGATTTTAAACCAAAAAAAAAATGAAATTTCTACCAAAACAGATATATTTTCAAACTAAACGACGAATTTTTAATAAAATAATTCAATTTGCAAGCAAATAATAAAATTTATAACCAAAAAAGACGAACTATCAACCAAAAATATAATAGTCCACTTTTTAACCGAAATGAATTGACTGTGAAGCCTGCGATAAATTTATAGACTGAACAAAGATAGTTTGAATAAACATTGAAGTAACTTTGAAGTACTTCAAAAATTTTATATTATAAAACTGTAAATTTTCTCTTCTAAAACTAATTTCATTGAGGTTCTACGTTTATTTAATTAACAGAATTTATATGTGCGTTCGTTCCCTAAGTTTATACAGTCTTAGATTTTGGATTTTTAGAATGATACGAATATTTATTTATGGCTACAAAAAAAAGATGCTGTAGAGTCGGAAAATGTATCTACGCCTATGGTGTCCTTTTTTTCTGTAACTTTTGTACATCTGGTAGAATGTGCCGCGTGGGTCAACCGACTTTGACAATAGTGGACGGCAACCCCTTCAACGTATTGATTACAATTGCGGTCGACTACCATAGAGAAGAAAACAGAAAAAAATAATATGCGATAGCGTGTTAATGCTCTAATTAACTGTACTTTGAAACCTGCCATTGAATTTGTTGATTTTTTTGGAAAATTTTAAGCCTCAGTAGAGCCTTCCAGCTTCATTAGAAGCTGAGTTAGCACCCTTCGCTTTTATTTACTGCCGGCGCTAAAGTTATGAATATTTTCTAATTTTTCAAAAATGTACGCATGAATATAACTCCAAGGTAACTACTTGATTTTTTGCAAAAGAATTCATGCATTTTTTCACGAGATACGATGGACGAAAGTTGACCAAGTTATAGAAGGCGCTTTTAACCACGTTTTTTCACCTTTACTGTAAATTTGCATCGAAACTTATGAACGCATCGCAGTCAAATAATATTGTACTTATTCGTAATAAAATGAGGATTTAAAAGATGTTTTTCCTCTTTTTAAGTGATTTTTTTTATTGAGTTATTTAATGATTTGTAGAGGGGCCAGGACTTATGAAACAGATAGTAGGCGCGCTCAAACTTGCGAGCGAAGCGCGCGATGAGAATGTGCCCGCAAAGCAGGCGGATTTCTCAATCGTCTTTTTATCTATTTATTTGTATATATTATACGGTGAGCGCAGAAAATCGATCGCCAATGTTATGATGAGAATGTATTCCTCAAGGCCGATAGATCCTTAAGTGAATAGGTTTCCTTTCTCATTTAAGACCAAGAACAAATTAAGTAATTTGTACATGTAGAACATATATTATCGAGCGCGAAGCGCGAGATGCACATGTATCGAAGCGCGAAGCGCGACGATTGAATCGCGCGCCATAGGCGCACTCACTCGCGAGTGATGAGAATGTGCCCGCTAAGCGGGCACATTTTTTTTTCTACATTTACAAGTATTATTGGTGCATTTCTCCGTACAATTACACTTTGCGAATTCTTCAAGACCTAAAAATGACTCTTCACCATTTATTTGTTGTACAGATACAGTTTTGTTAGGAACTTCATTTAAGCTTATAAACTTCTCTTCACAAACTGCAAATTAATTCTGAGAAGATAATGATCTAATTATACCGTTCTGTGCCTCTACTTTATGAAAACCGCCTTTGGATACCTTCATGATAATCCCAATTTAAAAAATTCGCTATATTCCCAGTTTCGATTCCTGGGTCTTTGCGATTTTTTTCCATATTGCATTTTTGTCACTAGAAAGTTTTAAGTACGCTGTAAATTCTTCTCGTATTTATACGAGTGTTAAGAATTTTTTCCGAAAACAGGGGTGAATTAACTTTCATCCATTAATTATTTCTTAGAAAATGATTGATTTAAATCCGCAAAAACACCCGCGGTCACCCATTTTTTAGTATTCAAAATTTGTTAATTTCATGATGATTTATTTCAAATTTGAAAAAAAATTTCTAAGCAGAAAAAAATATTTAAATTTTTCTGGAAATGTTTGTTCAAGTTTTGACTTTAACTTCTTGCACCATGCAAGGCAATTTTTTACAATGATGGTGATAACTTACAGTAACTCTTCAGAGACTTACTTACCTTTAAAATGAGCACAAGAACATTGAAAACTATTTATTATATTACAATTTGAACTATTTTTGCAGTTTTCGCTTTCGACCCTATTGAAAAAAAAAAATTTAACTCAGAATTCATAAAAATAACAAATTTTAAATGCTAAAAAATGGGTGTCCACTAGGGTGGTACAAAAAATGTCAAGTTTTGAATTTTCGTAATGTTTATGCACCATTGCATTCCTATCGCAAAAATAATATAGCATAGTTTTTTTTAAGCATTTTAAATTAATATTTAGCGGTTGCGCAGAGCGTTTGTAGTTCTTATGGGATTATAACAATTTTAACATGGAAAAAAAACTTTTTTCACTCTTCTTTTTAATGCCCTTGGCAAGATCCGACAGTGATGTCCACTTGCAAGCTATTTTATGACACGCTGAAAATCATTTTCCAAAATCGTACGCGTAAAAACTTCATATTTGAAGCTGTAATTTAATGTTGAATATTACCATTTTTACACTTTTCAGAGACTTATATCTGTTCATGTATATCATTTTCTTATTTGAAATTTACACTAATCGAAAGTTTATTTTATTGCGAACAGATACTGAAAAAGTATAAGAGATAGATTGATGATAAGAGCAAAAGAAATTATAATGAATGTCAAGCTGTTTGAGTTTTATTCCTTCAGGTGCTTTTTTCGTAAAAAATTTCAAGGAATTACAACCAGTCCCCTGCAACGGCCGTGTATGTGTATGGAGGTGGTATGGAGTAGTAGAGCAAAGAGTTCTCTTAGCGTCCGGAGAGGAAATGGCAGTGGAACTAATCCAACAGATGGCGCTCCGATCAGGTTGGCTGGCCTTTGCACTGCCATGCATTAGAGAAATTAAAAAAATAATTAAAAACATAATGCTCTTTACAAATAAGATTAATTAAAAAATAAATTATGCAAAAATAAGAGTAACTGTGTCTAATAATTCTAAAAAACTCATGGAAACATATAGTTTAATACCAATAAAATTTAATTTTAAGATGCATTTGAAAACAGTTCGATTTTTATATTTTTATTATTTATTTTGTTACGGTTATTGATTATATATATATGAATTGTTCGAGTTTTTAAATATTGTAATAATTAAAGAAAAAATATTCAAGACCTCAATGACAAAAATATGTAAAGAAAATATATTTTTTTAAATGACTCTTCAGAATTACGAAAAAATATGTTTCTTTTGTTTAATATAAATATTACAATGATTATAATATACATAATATTAAATTATATAAAAAATTGTTGAGAAACAGCTCCTTTCCTTAATTTTGGGATTTTGTCATTAACCTGAAAGTTATATTTTTTATAATAGAAAAAATTAAATTGATATAAAAAGTGAAAGAATGTCAATCTTTTTTTTTGAAGCACGTGCAAGTAGGGTTGTGAGTCCATGAAACATTTCATTGGAACATTGAAAGTTTCATGAAACAATGAAACGTTTCATGGGACCAAAGTTTCTGAAACGTTTGAAACTTTCTGAAACGTTTGAAAGTTTCACAAACACGTCTGCGCTTGCGCACTCATGTCAAGTGGAGGTTAGGTCATTTAATGGCGTTGTTCAGTCGAATAATCGTTTTGAAACTTGAAAGCTTCATACAAACAAATTCAAATACGAACAAATACGAGTTCAGGTGCGATTACCGAGTTACCGGAAAAGATTTTAAAAATGGTTCGGCACAAGCAATATGTGCACAAGTACTTCACGCAGCACTTTAGTGAAGGACGTATTGTAAAAGTGAAATGCAGTTTTTGCGCATGGACGAATCGAAGAAATACGACGAAAATGATTCTTCATATAAAAGATTCATGCAAAAAGTGCCCAACAGTAGTTAAACAAGAAAAGAGTACAGAAACGTGTACTCCTAATCCTGAACTAGCTGATCTGGATGATCCGGCTAGTGAAGAAAACATAGATATTATAGGTGATGATAATTTTGATAATAAGCTTGAAGCTAATGACAAGATTCCAGATCCGCTGATTCTCAACACTGAAAATCCTAATCCTAGTAATCCTGGATCCAAACGAAAAGTCAATGATTTAATAGATAAATACATCTGCTGGGAAATTCCAGAGGCACTACAGGTTAGTTTATTTATATTCATCAAGTATGTATAAATAAATATTTCTAAAGTTTTTAAAAACAAAAGGCATCGTTAGAGTGCCAAAAAAGTGAGCTTTTGAACTTTGCAAAACGCTACCGCCTAAATTTCTTTGTTTTATTGAAAAAATGCTGCTATAATTTTTATTTTATTTTTAAAAACTTCTTTAGAGGTTGCGCTAGGCCATTTTAGGTCTGAAAATGAATTTTTTCAGTAAAAAATTTTTTCAAATACAAATTTAGGGCTAAAAAATTCTTTCACCTCTAGAAAGTATGTGCAACCTATTGAGGAATAACCCCTAAAATTTAAAAACAAAAAAACAAATTTTGAAGATATTGTCGGTCCTAGAATACGAAAATTTCTAATTTCATTACAATTAATGGTCTAAAATGGCCCCCAAACATTTTTTTTCGTGGAATAGAGTCGATAGGGGTAAGTGTGATAACGAGAAAATTTGGAATGAAAATAAAATTAGTTATTAACTTTTTTTATTATAAAATGATGATTATATCTCTTATTGTTTGTGGGAAAAAGGTGGCTTTCATAAGTTATTGTTTTGATCAATTATTTTTAAAGAAACTGAGATGCTTTTAGAAAACTGAAATTTGTAATTGTGTCACCTGGTCTTTTGATTTAATTTTTTTCTTACATATAGAATCTTTTGTTGATTTTTTTTCTAAAAACGAAGGAAAATATTATATTTTCGTAAAATATTCGTTGTTTTTTTTCAAAAATATTACTTTTTAAAATTTTTAATGATAAATTACGACACGGTAATCAAAAATCATACTAAGGGGTGTTATTCCTGTTCTTCGTTTTTTTCTCAAATAAAAGAAAATTTATAGCTGTATTTTTTCACCAAAACAAAGAAATTTTGGGGGTAGCGTTTGCAAAATTCAAAAACTCACCTTTTTTTCGGCACCCTAGGCATCGTGCTAAAATATAAAAAAGAAAATTAAAAAAATATAAATACGATATTCGGAAAAACTAATCATTCAGAATTGTTTATAAAATTGGGTAGATATGTATAAAACTTTAAAGTATATAGAAACTAATGTTTTATACAAAGTTTCTTTTATATTTTAATTTTTGATTGTAATAAAATATAAATTAAAAAATTGTTTGGGGTTTTTTCAGTTGGAACTGCAAATTCTTTTAGCAATAGCAATCTATTGTTCCAGTTCTCCCCTTTCGCTTGTGAAAAATGAACACTGGATAGCTTTTTTTTCCAAACTGAGACCGACATTTAAACTTCCTTCACGATACATTCTCTCGAACCGGCTACTAGACGCTGA
>JAUMHM010072276.1:0-14019 GCA_032362435.1 Melikaiella ostensackeni
TATTCGGAATCAGGAGAACATTCTGCACAAGAATCAATCATCAAATCATCAGGACCTAAAATGGACACAAACTCTCCACTTCGGATCCCAGAATAATGGCGGATCTTCCCAAGGACGATCTTCACAAAGAAATCACCGGTAAGATGGAAAATCCTCTGACAAACGCGATTCTGTCCCTCAAAAATCCGTGAAATCGGTTTTTAACTTAAGAATACGTTTTTTTTTCAAGAAAACGCGAGTGAAAAATAAAAGAAAGATGGGCACTTTACTCGTGTGAATCTTACTCAAAAGCTCGTATGCTGAGTGGCGTGGACGCCGACCATTACACGAATATTCAACCGGCGAATTCCACCTATATAACTAAAAATTAAAGCATTCAATATCCGAGCGAAATGCAGAAATAGTGGCGGAATTTTCGAATACATTTTGGAGCTTTTGCGTGTTTTTCATACTTTTCGAGGAAAATGTACTTTTTCCGGGCATTCTTGTCCCATTTCATGATGCGTCAGGTAATCGTGGCTCGCAAGGAACGCCTATTTTGTCTTTCAGTTTCCTCAGAAATTTTCCCAAAAGTATTATATTTGCAGCAATGAAACCTTTGAATTTTTTGGTCCAATTTTGTGGATTGTTTTCGATTTTTGCCAAGTGGGGGATCTCTTTTGGAGGAGGATTTCGATTGCGAGTAGGAAGCGGTCATTTGCCGGTTTTATGACTTCCCCGGATATCAAGTGTTCCTTTGTTCGTGATGCGATTAGACGAATGGATATTGCTTACGAAATCAGTTACAACGATTGTTGGGTATCGGGGGTCGTATTTTCAGAGATGTTAAAAATGCAGGTTTCAAGATGGCGATACGATGCGCACTTTGCCGCATCTCGATTTCGATGGTAAATAATTATGGAAAAAAGTTTCATCCCTCTAGCTGTTGGTGAAAGCTGTTATTTTCAACCCCTAAATATTAAAAAATCGATATAAAAATTCTGAAATTTGTTGCAAGTTTGTCACCTAACATACTAGGCATGACCTTTTTAGAATTTGATGGTGAATAATTGTGAAAAAAATGTCCTCTCTAGTTGCCGGGGAAAGCTAATATACATATATGCATACATTTCAAAAACAATGAAAAATGTCAAAAAGAAAGAACATAACTTTTTGTAGATCATTTAAGGAGGATCAAAACTTTCTTCCTATCTCGTGTATTTAATGAAAAAAATGTTTTTCACCCGGTCTGAAAATTTTTCTCATGACAAAATTCGAAATGTCATGCTTTTGCAAAATTGTCAATACGACACCAAATTATCATTTTTTAATGTTAATTCACTGAAATTGTTTATAAATTCATTTTAAACTTACTGGATTCAATGATTTTTCTTCATATTTCCAAATTTTTTGAAAATTTACATTGAATTTTTATGAATTTCGTTGAATTCTTCTCATTCCCTTTGAATTCCTCTAATATCACTCCCGTTTGACTGAGATGAATGGATTTTTTTTTAATTTTCGAATTCGGAATGGAAAGAAGTTTGAAAGTACTTATGCATTAGTATTAAGTGAATGTTTGACCACTCTCGAATTGTTTTGAAACCTTTTAAAGCGTGCAAATTTTCGTAAGATGCCTTGAAGTGTTTTGAATAAAGCTCACGAAATTATATAAATTTCTCTAAAACCCTTTAAAATCCCTTTGAATTATTAAAAATACTCTGAAAAACATCAAAATTCTTGATAATTCATCATTATCAATTGAAAAATTTTGAAACCCCGTGAAATCCCATACATCTTTTTGAAATCACTTAAAATGCCTCATAATTCCTCAAAACCTGTTGAAATGACTTGAAAACAAAACATTTCTTCGAAATCTTATAGATTTCATTAGATTCTTATTCACTCATTCTATTTACTCCCATTCATGAATTTCATCGAATTTCCTTCAGTTTCCTTCAGTTTCATAGAATTCTTCGAAATTCACTCCAATTTTACTGAAATCAGTGAAATGTTTTAATTTTTTTTCAATTCATTTAAATTCATTGGAATTCACCCTAAATTCTTGTTAATTTAACCTTAATTTTATTCTTCATTTTTTGAAAATCTCTTGATTATTTTTAAATTCTTTTCTGAATTCTTTTGAATTTTTCTAAATTCACTCAATTTTACTCAATTCAGTGGTTTTTTTCAATAGTTTTTTTCCAATTCAACCTGATGTATTTTAAACTCACCTTCAATTCTTAGGCATTTTTACACATTTTTAAAAATTCCCTTCCATTTTTCTAAATGCCCTCCAAATTTGATGATGTCAATGAATTTATAACATTTTTCTTTCTGTCTTTCCAATTCATTTCAATTTTGATAAATTTTTCCAAATTCTACACAAAATGATCGTACATTAGTCAATTTTAAACAATTTTATTCACTTTTTCGGTTAGAAAGTAGTCACTTTTAGTTACTTTTGCGGTGTAAATATGTCAGTTTTTTCCCTAATATCCTCTTAAAACTGATCGATAACTTTTACAAAATCATTTTAATGTCTTAAAATACTTTAAAGTATTCTTGGATCACACTAAATTGTATGAAATCGGTAAAATCCCTTGAAATCGTTTGAAATTTCTCGAAATCTGTTGAAATGACTTGAAATTATTAAAAATCCATTGAAATCATTTGAAATTTTGTGAAATTTTCAAAAATCTTTGAAATTCTAATATATGGTGTACACTCAAAATTCCATTGATCAACTCCTCGGTATTAAAGATTTAATTGAAAGAGAATATTTTTTTTTATTTCATGAAATAAGGTTTTATTCTCTCATCAAAGTATATAATTTAACATCTGTATTTTCAAGAAAAATGAAATATTTCCCCGCTATAACGATGACAAATGAAATTGACAGTAGTGAACAAATTTAAAGTTAGCACCGGATTTCATTTTTTGAATCTAAAATGTCATAAATGGAGCAATTTCAAGTCATTCAAAAGCCAAACAGGTTTTCAACAACAATGAGTGCGAGAGTTTCAAGATATTTCGTTACATCACGTTGTCCACTTTTCACGTAGTGGGGTGGTAACTAATACAAGCTACGAAATATAATTGTTTGAATAATGTATTCTTGTTTATAACTATCTTCTGTTAGTTAAATGCTAGAAAGTTGCGATTTATTTCTGAAATTTTGTACTTTTCTTAGACTTTTTGATTATGAAGAAATAAGAAATGAACATGAAGATAATATTGAAACGTAGAAAAATAAAATTTTTATAAAAATAATTTATTCCTTCCGTTTCAGGCTGTGTATTTTAGATATTTATTAATAAAACCTAAATAATTATTGTGAGTATATATTTTAGCAATATTTATTGAACGTAAGGAATCAATATAAAAATTAATCCGATAATGCAGTGTAATTAATGACCAAATCAAGTAAGAAAATATAAGCAATAAAAAAACATGTGAAATCTGTCTGAAAAAAGACCCTCGACAGAAAGGTGGGTACAGAAACGCCGCTAAATTTTTCGTTGCAACACCATTAAACAAAATAAGCAAAATATTCACGCTGAACAAATAAATTACAAATTCAAAAGCAGGAATATAATTTTCAAAAATTAACATTAATATAATATATATTAATGTCTAAGAAGGAGTAAATGTGTGCCTGTCAAATGTGTATTTTAAATGAATGTTTGTAACGATACATTTGCCACTTCTTGGATATCAATATTGAACATTTATTATTTTTGCGGGAAAATATTTGCAATCGGCTGGAAGCTCAGGCAGCAGCGCTTCGAATTCACAGCCGGAAGGTTGCGTGTTCGAGTCTCGCTGCAGACCTTTTTTATTTCTTTCTTTTCCGTTTGTTATTCATCAAAATGTCTATAAATATGAATTTCTGCAGTATACCTCAATACCCCTCAATAAATACGTTGAGAAATAAAGCATTTTTGATTGTGAATTATTAAAAATAAGTTTATTCGCTAACGTTGAAATAGTTTCGAAGATCTTATCAACAATATACTCGTACTATGGATGTTGTGGGGCACATGTGGACATTTTTATAACGTTTTTACTGTTAATACGGATATTATCGTTTTTTCAGGAAACAAACTGTATTTAAAAATATAAGATTTCAACATACTAAAACCATCAGAACCCCAAAATTGATATTTGTATGCATTAGACCCCTTGTTTCTGAGCCGGTCACATGTATATATAGAATGTATAAGAGCAGGTTTTGAAGTTTTAAATTAACTTTAAACTATTATTTACGACGATTACACGAGTTCCTCTTACATATATATGAAAAGAAATTTCGAAAAGTAAAGAAAAGGCACATTAAAGAAGAAAATTATTTTTGAGAAAAATACTATTTTTTAAATATATAATTTTCCCCGCGAGTTACTAGCATCCAGTAGGAATGTTTAGGACTTATGCCTAAAAAAAAATTCTTTATAACATTTGACATGTCATCCTTCATGATAAAAATCATTACATAACTACATATATTGAATCATTTTGCAACAAGTGAAGCAGCAATAAATATTTACTTATATACTTTTATTGTTGTTGAATGTAAACAGTTTTTGAATTCAAGCCTTGTACTTTGAAAGGCATTTTTCTCCTCTCAATTCTCAGTATGAGCAGAATGAAGTTTTGATTTTTAAATCAATGTATACCATCAACAATACATAATACATTGTCATTGTTTCAAATTATCTGATATATTTATTGATTAAATTATTTATAACTGTTACAAATAATTACTAGAACTTGAAAGAACTTTCCTGGAGAGGTTTGAACTCGTAAATTATTAACACTAAACAACAATAAAATAAAAATAAAAATAATTGTTCATTGTCCATTCATTGGTTACAAAATGATTCAATGTAGTTATATAATGCTTTCTATCATAAAGGATGAAATGTAGAATGTCATAGATAAAAACAAAATGTACAAAAAAGTGCCTAACATGGGTATTTGTTTATAAATTTGTTAATAACAGTCGTAATTTTTTTCGGATATATTTTATCATTTGAACAATCAGTATAAAATTGAATTATGGTAATATTTATTGTAAAAACAACTTTTTCAGTAAGAGAATGCCCGAAATAGGTATTTTGTTAATGAAATTCGTTATTAACAATTAAAATATTTAATGATTAAAAACAAAAATAACTTTTTAAACGATGCCACTAAGGTTAAGTGGGGAATGAAAAATCTGTCTGAGTAAAATAGCCAAATTGAATAATTTTTATTAAAATTGTTAATAACAATAATTATCGTTGATCATGAAGTGTTTTTAGACACCGGCTATCACAGGGGTCACAGTCAGTCCCCTATTCCCCTTTTTCCCGTATTTTTCCTCTTTTCCCTTTTTTATTTTACTTTTCGTCCAGTTTTCCGCTCTCTATTTCTTTTACTCTTATGAACTTTCTGAGTGCACCGGTCGGACGGACAGAGGTATAAATGTACCATGATGGGTAGGGCTAAAGAAGTAGCAATTTTAGAAGATATCGCAGGAAAAACGAAAGATATTAAAAAGTTAGAAACTGATTTAGAATCTGCTGTAAAAGTATGTATAGGGTGTTTTTTTATCTTGATGCATCGAAAAATCTCAAGAAATATGCATTCGACGAAAAAAATGGCCCCAATAAAAACTTTTTATTTTCGAGGGGGAAAAGTGATGTCGCAAAAATTTACCTCACATCCCACCCGCTGAGGACAGAAGGGGGGGGGGAAGCTTCAAAATTTCAAATGGGAGCCTATACTTTTTATTGCAGATTCAGATTTACATTAAAAATACGTAAGTTTTATTCGATATTTTTTTTTCGATTCCCGCCAGATGGCGATGCATTTGCAAAAAATGACATTGTTGACTATTCAAGGAGTGCGCTTCCAAACGAGAGTAAAACGATGATTCTTATTTCTCTATTTCATTCAGAGAAAACAAAAAAAGAAGACTTTTAATGAATTTTCCCAGAATTCTTAATTTATTTTTGAATGGCGTCAGGTACAGGATTTGGAATGCGGGAGTCGCATCCACATTCCACCCTTGGTGAACAACCCTCGGTTGCGCGAATCGAAAAAATTTCTTCAAATCCAACCTACGTACTTTTTAAAGAAAAATCTGAATCTGCAATAAAAAATATAGGTTTCTATTTGAAATTCTAAAGTTAGCCCCGCTACCGCACCCAGGGGGTGGGGTGAATTTTCGCGAAGTCGCTTTTTCTCCTCGAAAATGAAAAGTTGTTATTACGGGAATTTTTTCGATAGGTCGGTATTTCTTGAGATATTTCGATGTCTCAAGATGAAATAAACACCCTGTATATGAAGAAGCTACAAAAAATGCTGAATCTATTCAACAAACATTGAAAAATACGCTGAACACAAATGCGACACACGGTCATCAAAGAAATTATGAGTAGCTCAGATAGACTACGATCCAAAGAAAAAAAAACAAATTGTCGACGATTTGCGCAAAAAAATAGAGAAAAGAGTATCTAATATGATTGAATCAACAGTGTCGTGAAAGAAAAAAAAAGTATCTCACACTTAATTGACATATGCGGTTCCTATAACATTTAATTTAGAAATAAATTGTAATTTAATTTCTTAATAATATTTGTAGTGTCCTATAAGAGTATTATATTTAACTTTTCTTTTCATTACTCTGGTATTTTTAAAAGAAAAAATCCCCTTTTTCAAAACAATACCCTATTTTCCCTGTAATTGAAAGGCTGAACCACTGTGACCCCTGCTGTCAGCTTTCAAAATAAATCTCAGCAGCTCCAGTTAAAAAAAAATTGTTTTCCCGCAGAAAATGACATAGTTGACTATTTGTTTATACCAAATGCTTATACCTATTAACTTCAACATTAAATGAATTATTTATGTTTTACAAGTATATCTACAATAAATATGACATGTAGCGAGTTTATTTATTAATTTTCTTTAGTTAAAAAAATCAAGTCTGCACAATTGCTCTTTTGGCATTAAACCTTACTCAATGGTAGAGGACACTTAAATCCAAAAGCAGTTTGATTTTTAATTCACAAAGTTGGATGTAGGCGCGATCAAAATTTAAAATGTGAGATCAATCATTTCCAAATCTCGGGAGCGGTTTTGTTAACTCGATGCGCGTTGTGACACATAATGGGGCAAAAAAGTGCCTGGGCAATAAATTAAATTTTAGGTTAAACTTTTTATCATTTGAAATTTTTTTTTCTCTTTAAAGTAAAGCTTATATAATTGTCAACAAACTGTGTGTGTAGAATACATAAAAAATTGTTTGTAATGTTACAAAAAAATTGATGAACAAAAGTCATTTTTCTGGGATTCGCAATGTTGGGATGATTGGAATCCGTAGTTTAGGTATAAAATGTGAGAGAAATTAAAGTTTGATGACGATTAGTTAAAAGTAGACACTATTTGGTATTTTTTAAGGTATTAGGAAGAAATGCACAATTACACAACTTGTGGACGAATAGACTGTATTTCTTATACGAAATCAACGAAAAATGTCGTGTTAATGACTCTTTGCTACAAAATTTTGCTAATTCAATTTGTTTTGCAACATGAACCAAAGAATTTCTGTCAATGCCTTGTTGCTATGATACATTACAATTGCAGGACTTTTTTCACTTTAAAAAACGGTGTCAATTCATTCACAAATTTTGTAATTTTGCAGTTGTTTATAAAAATTGCTCAAAAATTTTAAAAATGTTCTCCGAACATTTTTTCCCAATTATTCGTAATATGTTTGTAATTATTGATTCCAAAAAATGTAATGAAACGTTATTGAATTTTCTCTTATAATTCGGCTATTATTTTTTAGATTTCAAAGATTATTTATGAAAAGTCATTAGTTTCTTATGAATTTTTCTCGTATCTGAAACTTAGCTACTAGTTCGTGACTGTTTTGTGGACAAATGCTTTCCGTGTAGTTGAAACTGGACGTAGTTGAATTCTCACTATCTTTCATCAATAATCTTTGTGTCATTAAAGGGTTCAAAATATCTTACGAGGAATAATATAGAAGTAATATAAAAAAAATTGAGTAGCAAGGAATAAACATAGGGGGCATAGTTAACGATTAAAAGTTATAAAACACGTTTACGTACTTTTCGAAAGATTGTATTGTGATAATTCCTTCTAAAATCATTCGACAACTTCAAGAATCGTTTATCTGCTCTTTCTGTAGAGAATTTAGGTGAAAAGAATAGGTAGTCTAGCCTTTTATTCTTGAAAAATTTTAAATTTAAATTTTGATTTGAATTCTTGATAAATATGACTTTGAGTCTAGACTTTTTCTGCAATTCTTGCAGTTTGAGAATTGCGTTTTCTTAAATATATATGTAATATTCCAAGCATCGTGGCTATGAAGTTAGCGGGGACAAGAATTTCCCAGTTAATTTGAAATTACCCACATACGCGGCTGACAGTAGAGGGGTTGAGGGTACTTTTAATGCATCTACATTAAAGTACTTCACTCTTGTTAAATTTCAATAATGTTGAATGACTTTCACAAGGTATATTTTAAAATTTAATTTTTTTCTTCAGCGGCTTTTTTAAAAAATCATGGTCTTCTTCATACTAGTGAAATACCATTCAAATGTGATGTCTGTGGCATACAGGTTTCTCAAAGTCCACATCTTGAAAATTGCGAAAGAATACATTTTGGTGAACGACCGAACCAGTACGAAGTATGAGAAAAAACATTCGCAAGACACTTAACGTTGTGGACTCATCGAAGAATTCAGACTGGAGAAAAGCAGTGTCGATGTAATATTTGTGGTTCTGCTTTAAATGAAGCCACACCTCTAAAAAACCATGCGAAAGTACACACTGGAGAAAAACCACACAGGTAATACTTAGGATATACTGTTTCTAGAAAAAATACAAATACAAGTTCGTTAATGTTAATTTGTTTATTAATTGGTGGACTCGATCCTATATACGATTTGCGTTAACATCTGGGTGTTTTAAAAAACATTTCAAATATTAAACAGAAAATATATCCTATATCTATTTTCAATTTCTTCGAGATAGTACTCGTTTATGAAAGTAAAAAAAAATCTCACAACTTTTCGAGGCTGAACCAGTTCCCTCATTAGGTGTATATCAATCTATAACATTATTATTGATATAGTTCAAGTATTCTGAATGAGAGAGTAATTGAAATGTAACATTTATTATTTTGGAGCATGATCGTCAACATTTCGTATATTATGACATTAAAATTTTTAAGTTTCGTCATCATTGTTCCAATTGTGTCAACAGTTTTCTGAGTTTCTTGTCAAATAATTGTATAATTTTGTAAATGAAGGTTGTTCTTAGACATTTATTAGATTTCCTAGTGTCTCACTGGCACTCAACAAATCAACAATAACTTTTTTACTTTCAGCGTCCAACCTTCAAGACTATCAACTCCATCCCGAGTGCCAGAAGTACGTCACTGATTGAAAGTACACTGAAATATTCACAAGTGGCTAGGGATGATTGTTTATCACATTTCAGATTGATAATCTCTTCTTTCGGTGTGTAAGAAAAGTTTATCATTCGAATGCGAGTGTGAGCGACGATTGCAATGTTTAAATTTGAAATTATCATGACAGTTTCATTCAGTAACTTTTCCATTCCAAAACCTGTGGAAAATATTCAGGGCTTTAGTAGAAAACTACTGGAATTTCGGCTCATCTTCATTGATTGTAGGTGCCAGAAGTACAGGTACGTCACTGATTCAAATTGAACTTACATATTCACAAGTGGGATCACCAAATGAAATGGGGCGGGGGGAGGCGATTACGTAACTTTACACTTCAACTAACAAGTTTCCAAGAAAAGGAAATAGTCGATGTGAATTTCGTAAAAGTGGAAGTTGAAGTGAAAAAGTTATAAAATCGCCGGCCTGTGAGAGACAATTATAGAGGAAGTTCCCAAAGTCTCCTAAGAGTCTGGGTTTGCTGTGAATGATTATTTATCACATTTTAAATTGATTCTCCCTTTTGTCGGTGTGTAAGGAAAGTTAGTCATCCGAATGCGAGCGTGAGTGACGATTTCAATGTTTAAGTTCGAAATTATTATGACATTGTGAAAATGAAGAATTCTGATCAGAGGAGAGCTTGAATATCCATCATGCAATGATTAGGTACTTCTAACACTTAAAGCCAGTGGAAATTTACCGAAACTTCAGTACTTTTTCACTAAAGATCCAGTCATTTTCATTCAGTAAATTTTCTATTCCAAAACCAGGGTAAAACATTTAGAGCTTCAGTGAAAAACTACTGGAATTTCGATGCGAATATCCATCGCGCAATCGCGCAATGGTTACTTCGCGCCTCAGTCTTTATGACGGCACATAAGCGCTTGCAAATTTATACAATTCGTATCGCTGCGGGCAAAATTGTGCATAAAAAGTGCTAGCTCATACTCGTGTTTCAATGGAACTCTACTGAGTTTAAAACGAATACCCAGATATGTAATTATAGTGGAGATAAGCAAAAGCTATTTCATCGACCGAGCTTCAAGGTTCATGCAAAATATGGTTGCTTTTCTTGGGCAATTGAGATACTATTTTCGTAATTAAGTCTGGAAATGGAAGTTTTACAGTTTACATATATACTCTCAGGTGGAAATTTTCTACTGGTACCATACGACACCTTAGTAGGAAAATGTTTTGATTGATATTAACAGAGTTAAAAACAACCAAAATATATGATATTCGTAAAAATCTAAGAAATTACACCCCCTTCCCCTACGTAAATATGTGTGTCAACGACAAAATATTGTTTCCATAAAGCACTATCAGTTGAGAAATAATGTCTTATATAAACTTATATCTTTGATCTGATCATTCCTTGAGAGGTGAGAATGGGGAAAGCTGTGAGCGACTTATAATACCAAATTCAGTTTTTTACGAAACAAACATTTGCCCAGGGTACTCAATAACTCTTCTCTTATTATTAAGGAGATCTGAAATTCCATGAAAAAAAAATTAGACTTATCGGTAGGGCCTTTTTTCTTTAATTTGCGCCCAATAGAAGATGGACACCGCACCGTAGTAATTTTATATGGGTATGTGGGTATCAGAAACTCATTACTGTTTTCCTTAACGTGCCATCCATACGTTACGGAACCCAGAAATATGTACTATTAATTGGAAAAAAAAATGGTAAGAAATTAGGTTTTACGTGGATATTTTTTTACTAGATATTTTGTATACGTTTTAATTTTCAAGGAGAGTATATTTCCTTTGTTGCATAGCTAAGAAATGTTTTGAAAAATTATGTAATATAGGCGTCGGAAATGGGGTAAAGACCACTTTGTTACGACTTGTTACATGGGGGAAGCAGCAGCGAAAGAATGTAATCAGGATTCCTACTTTAGTTGATATGATCCACATTAACAATGCTTCTAACAAGCATGCTCGACTCAGCAATCCCCAGTGCTATATTATCCTTTGGTTAAAGCTAAATCCTTTCCTTTCTGTCTCATCCGCAAAGATAAGTGTGACGACCTGCTCAATAATTCAGGGGAAGGGTTGACGCAATCAACGTAAAACGTAACGCCGTCGGTAACACGGATTAGTTTATCTTCAGTCCCTTCGACAAAACTCAAGCTACACTAGGGAATCATTATGAGATTGCAGTAATTACACCACGAAAATAGTGAGAATGGTGACGTGATTCTGCTGACGAAAATCGCAGCGAAATTGTTATGGTGGGCTCTTACTTGCTAATCCTTCACAGAGATCTATTCATTACTAGGATGTCAGAATTACTCCAGATTGGGTAAGAAGACGACTGGAAACTGGAAAGAAAATAAAACAGAAATTCCACGCGCTCATTTTTAATACTTTTTAGTGTTTTTAAATGTTTTTTACGTGAAGTGGGCATTTCTGCTTTCAACAACACAACTCGCGAAGAATATTTTATTTTTAGTATTTTATCTGCTATAAAACACGAATTCTCCAATACTTTTCAGTGTTTTTAAATATTGTTCACGTGTAGTGGGCAGTTCTACTCTTGATAACACAATTCGCGATGAGAATTTTATTTGTAGCATTTTATCTGCTACAAAACAGAAATTTCTCAATATTTTTTGGTGTTTCTGAATATCTTTTACGTTTATTGGGCATTTTCCTTTTGGAAACACAATTAGCGATAAGCATTTCATTTGTAGTATTTTATCCGCTATAAAACATAAGTTTCCCAATATTTTTCAGTGTTTTAAAATATTTATTACGTGTAGTGGGCATTTCTCCTTTTGACAACACAATTCGCGCTGAGTATGTCTTTTGTTGTACTTTATCTGCTATAAAACATGAGTTTTTTGAAGGACTTAGCTTTAAAAGAGAACAGGTTTCCCAAATCTACGCAGAAAATTTTGAAAAGTCTCGTCGACTAGCCCTGCAAGAGCTTCAAATTTCATCTCAAGAGTTCTCGCGAAAGCAATCGCTAATGTAACGTTTCGCGAAACAGATCGCTTTTCTAGCAAATACATTTAAAAATTCGAAAATTCTGCCAGTTCCTTTCGCGCGCTAATTTTTCCATATTTTTTAGTGTTTTGAAATATGGTATATTTACGTGTAGTGGGCATTTCTCCCTTCGACAAAACAATTCGCGATGAGTATTTTATTTGTAGTATTTTATCTGCTATAAAACAGAAACTTCCCAATATTTTTCAGCATTTTGAAATATTCCTTACGTGTAGTGGGCATTTCTCCTTCAGGCATTACGATTCTCTATGAATATTTTATTTGTAGTATTTTATCTGCTATTAAACAAAAATTTCCCAACATTTTCCAGTGTTTTTAAATACGCATTACGTGTGGTGGGCATTATTCCTTATGACAACACAAGTCGCGATGAATATTTTATTTCTAGTATTTTATCTGCTATAAAACAGAAATTTTTCAATATTTTTCAGTATTTTAAAGTATTTATTACGTGTAGTGGATCTTTCTCCATTTGACAACACCATTCGCGATAAATTTTCCATTTGTAGCATTGTATATGCTATAAAACAGAAATTTCCCAATATTTTTCAGTGTTTTCAAATATTCTTTACATGTACTTGGCATTTCTCCTATTGACAACACAATTCGCGATAAGTATTTTGTTTCTAGTATTTCCTCTACTATGAAACAGAAATTCCTCAATACTTTTCAGTGTTTTTGAATACTTTTTACGGGTAGTGGGCATCTCTCTTCTTGACAACATAATTCGTAGTGACCATTTTGTTTGTAGTATTTTATCTGCTATGAAAAAGAAATTTCCCAATATCTCCTTGTGTTTTTAAATGTTCTTTAAGTTTATTGGGCATTTTTTCTTTTGACAACACGATTCGCAATGAGTATTTCTTTGCAGCATTTTTTATTCTATAAAACAGAAATTTCCCAATATTTTTCAGTGTTTTTAAACGTTCTCGAAGCGTAGTGAGCGTTTCTCCTTTCGACAACATAATTCGAGATGAGTATTTCATTTGTAGTATTTTATCCGCTATGAAACAGAAATTTCCGAACATTTTCCAGTATTTTCAGATATGCATTACGTGTAGTGAGCATTACTCCTATGATTAAAGTAAATTTTAGATCAGGATCGGCCTGATTAAATCTGTCTAAAAAGTCAACTACTTTCTTGTCAGGTACACAGATGAGAATGTCATCTATGTACCTGAAGAAAAAAGGAACATCATAGGACAGATCCTTTTGGTCTCTTCCTCTATATCTTCTAACACCAAATTAGCTATAGCTGCAGAAATGGAAGAGCCTATGGGCACTCCAGTTTTCTGTTTATAAAACATTTTATCAAACTGTACATAAGCATTCTTCATAACGAAGGGCGTCGCTTTCACGAAGGCTTCTTCTGTTAAACAAGTATGTTTTTTAATTTTTGTCTTCGTTTTTTATGCATTCTATTGCCTTATTTCTAGAAATATTAGTAGACATCGATTGAGCGCATGTGCACGACTTATTGATATTAAGAAACTCAACGCGAGCAGTATACTGTGTAGGATCACGAGTCATTGTATTTCGTGAAA
>JAUMHM010072296.1:0-14019 GCA_032362435.1 Melikaiella ostensackeni
CACACTCTCTCTCTCTCTCTCTCTCTCTCTCTCTCTCTCTCTCTCTCTCTCTCTCTCTCTCTTCGGTAAAGATTCATACTTAAAACTTTGATTCGCATGACAAAGTATGTTACGCCGTAACAGGTGCCCTATTAGTGCTTGCAGAACGTTCACATTGTACATATTTGGCAGAGAATGCCTTTTTGTAGGTTCGATATGGTATCTCTAAACTCATGTAGAGCACGACTAAATTTTCTTTCAAGTTGTAGCAACTTTTTCAGAGATTTCGCTGTCGACATCAAAGGGAACGTTAATGTCCAGATTTGGTTATAATTAATCTTTTACTTTATTATTCATAGCAGCTATGCCGTCATCTTCAATAATCCATTTATTATCCACACCTTCTAGAGTTTTTTATGAATAGGAGACTGTTGTTCTACTTCCATTTTCATTGTAGCTACTTCAACGGCCGAAAGCAATTTGTTGACTGATGTTGAGCGTTTTTAATCAGCTAGAAACTATTCCTTCACTCTTGTGGGTTGTTGAGGGTAATTATGTAAGAACAGTCGATGAAATTTTCTCCTCGTACTTTGTCACTTTTCTCTACCAAAAGTACATTTGCCTTACATCTATGTTCATGTCGTATTATAAGAGGGAAAATTTGTTTTTTTTTTAAAGGATTTATAGGAGTGAAAAGTTCATTACGTTATAAAATAATTTATCCACGCTAAGGATTATGAGAAACTCAAAAAAATACAAATAAAGTAAGAGTAATCATGCAAAAAAACATCATTCATTCATTAGGTGTCTACAAAAATAAACTGCACCACGTTTCTTCAAATATGTTTGCTACTGTACTCATAGGTTGCCCGCAAAAATTTTGTGAGCATGATTACACTTGCTTTATATGTATTTTTTAAGTTTCTTCCTTTTTCTCAACGCGAATCAATTATTCTATAACGCAATGAAATTTTCACCTTCATGAATCTTTGACATTACCAATTATTTCCTGTTTTATCGCTTAGTTCTCGAACGAATCGTGTTGTGCGTTTACGGTGCGTCGTGTAGGACATAACGTTTGATTTTTCTTCTCTAAAACTCTTAGTAGACCCACGCTAAAACTTACAAAAAGTATAAGGCACATTATACTTAGCCAGTAGGCTTTCGAGAAGTAAGCGGACCTCATGATCATCCGTGAGCAGTACTCTAACTTAAAGGGCCAGGGTGGCCCTTTACTCTGTAACTTCTGTCTAGAGGAAGAGGTTGATGCATGTCCCACCGTTTTTGACTGCAACCGCTGGGTCGCGATTAGAAAGGATTTGCGCAAGAATACTTATGAAGAGCCAGGACCAGAAAACATCGAAGCGTTGATGCTGAAATCCTGGAACAATTGAGACGCAGTAACAAAATATGCAAAATATCTTCTCCGAAACAAGAAAAAAGAAGAACCGGAGCAACCACGAATAAAACCCCGACCCCACACCAGTGGGTTCAGTAGGTAATACATATAATGCATTTCTGCAGTTTTTAGGCTTCATAGCATACCTGTACTACGATTGTATTTTCAATACCTTCATCCCAAGTAGGTTTCATCAGCAGATACTTTTTTATCGACACTCTTGATTAAGTAAGCGAAAGAGTATCGATACAACAGAAATCTGCTGATCGAACCTCCTCTAGATGAAGTTGTTAAAAGTAGAATCGCAGTTTGCTGTGAAGGCCAAAAAACGTAGAAGTGCCAAAATATGACCATATACGGCAAAAAATGAAACAATTTCAGTGGGTCTTACTTTGGTCGAGTCCCACATGACGTACGTAAATGCATTCTCACGAATTTGGGAATTCCTCAAATATAATTCAATGAAACTTTCAGGTTGAAACAGAAAGGTTGAATGGTTTCGTAAGGGGGTCTTCTTCGTTCGGGCCAAAATTTCGAGCCTATTTTTGAGAATTTCTTGCGAAAAAACTACACATGATATTTGGAAACGGTTTTTGCCTTTTATTGATACGTCCTTCGACTTTCAAAATATCAGTTTTGGAAAAAATATTTTTCACACCTGCGACCTTGGAGCGTCCTTAACCGCGACTCTGCGAAAACGTCACAGTCAATCGGGTCGTGAGACTTTGGCCATTTAGGTTGCCTGAAACAAAGAGAGTGAAATATGTCTTCAATTGTTATTGCATTGGCTAGATTTAGACACAGATTTGTTGAAAATTCTGAAATCTCTAAAAATGGCATACTTTTACAAGGAAAAATTTTTTCTATCGTCTTTTTTTGAGCTAATAAGGGTTGAAAAAATTAAGCAAAACAATTTTTCAAAAAATGACCCGATACTCCAAATAATTGTAGCCGAAGTCTTACCAAAATGTTTGAAAAACACCACTTTTGAGAAAACGCGTTTAAATATAAATGACGGAATGAAACATGGTTGGAGAAACTTACGATTATATTGGCTATATTAGCGCCGTAGGGTCCACCTTCTTTGTCACGGAGATGTTCAGGGTTCACCACTTGCACCTCTCTTTGCTGGATTCTGGCCCTTTTCGCTGCGTCACTGACCTTCTGCTCCCCTCCTGCCACAGAGGCGCGTGAAAGGACCGCGAGCGGCCGAAAAGGACGTTCCGTCACTCTTTAATCAAAGTGTTTTCCTCAAAATCCTTTATAGGGCACATTTCTGAAAACTTCTAGATTCGAAATATGCAAAAAAAATCAATTTTTCAAAACCTCGAACTTGGAAGACCCCCTTAATGGCTCGGTCCGAACCAAGGCGCCTAAGATTTTGAGGGTATTTATTTGAATCAAGCATTATGGGGTCAGATTTTACGGCTGAATGGCTGAGAGTTTTGCTCTAATTTTTTACATACGTAATCTAAGAATTAGGATGCAGTTATAATGCGCCTGGCATAAGGAAACCCAAGTTATGATGCAGGGTCCCTTAATGTTAGCTTTCTCTGGTTTCAAAGCCTCTGAAGATGAGGCATGTTTTCTGCAGTAACCATTGTTCCTTCAATACTTATCAACACTGCAGCTCAGGGCCCCTTAGGTCCAATGTATTCGACAGCAAAAAGTTTTGCTGCCAAGTTTAATTGTTTAGCCTTGGCGTCGCTACATTCGTCACTTACATAGACCAAATTTTAATTGATTCCGATGGAACAATGGAGACTGCAGAAAACTTGCCTATATTCAGACGCGCAGCGTCTGAAGAGGAAAGTCTAGAAATTCCAACGAAAGCTAATGGCGACACACACTGCACATTTTCACTTTAATAACCCGGGTTTCACAGTCCAGGTTTGGAACTGGACCTTTAGGAATTTGAACAGTCCACGTCCAAACTAAAAAGTTCCGATCCTTCAGCGTCGCATGGAGTAACAATAACTAAAAATTGGTTTTCATTATCGAAAAGCAAATTTTTGGCAAATAAAACTAGAATACAACATAAAATATGATTCAATATAATTATAAATATACCGTTGCATATTCATGTGCTTCAACTAAAGCCATCTTCACACGATTACAGGTTTCTTCCAGCATAAAGATTATTCCTCTGTTTTCCGCTAAATCAATCTATTGTAAAAAATTAAAATTGAAGCGAAACATTATTAATAATCGACGTCTCTTAGGATTATCTAGTATCGTCCACGAGATAGCAATTGGGGAGACCATGGTATCATAGGGATATTCTGATCACGCTCCACAGTGATCCAGAAAAGGAATTAACTATTTGAATATGTCTACAGCCTCTAAAAACATCCGATTTACAATTTTATTTTTCAAGTTGAAGAAAATCAAATTCAAACAATTGCAAAATGGCACTTTTTTATGAAAAACTATCTGTTCCTTATAATCTATGTATAAATTCAAAAAGAGTGGTAAGTATTCTGAAGGTTTCGCTGGTCAATAATATGTCTTGAAAATTTGCAGTTCTCTGTGTTTTGCAAAAATCAATAATACAAGTACAAATTTTTTTCGTTATGTATATATAATCTGTCACTCGAGAGAGAGAGACAGAGAGATGCTTCTGTTTTTGAAGCGTTCGCGAGAGCATGACTCCAAATTTCTCAGCAAGTTTTTCTTTTTGTGATATCGATTGTTATGTGACTTTGATACATTTAAAAAAAAATATGTCTTCTGAGCCAAAGTGTGTGTTTTGTAATGATACAAGTCCAAAGATTGTGTTCATTGAAGAAACTTTGCTAAAGTGCAGTGATATTTTCAAATCTCGTGCTGCTTATAAATTGAAGTACAGTGGTTATTTTGCCGCAAAGTACGAGTTCAAATAATTGGAGGTTCCATAGTTGCCGTCTGCTGTTAAGGACGTCGTGGTTGACGTTGAGGAAACCGCAGGTAAAATATCAAACATTTTCAATTCAATGGTATGCCGTAGAAGCTTTAATAGCAGGATCGCCAATAATGAGTAGATACATAGTTTATTCAAACTTGAAAAACACTTGACAAAGACTGGTGACGAAGACAGACTTAAGGTTTAGACGTGGCTAGATGTAGGCTAAGACCAGGGGTTACGGTGCAATTTTCCATTGAAGAATAGAGCAAGGTTTATGCTAATAGAAGTTTGGGTGACAGTCTCACACTGACTAATAAGATTTTGGATTATACCTAAGAATAGGTAACAAGTGTTTTTTTAAATAAAAGAATTTCTACAAAAAACTATTTTTTATTGGACTAATTTATTATTCATGGACATATTATTCACACTCTGATTGAGAAGTTAGCGAACAAAACGTGATAAATTTATTCTTTGCAAAAATTAAGATGATCATTGTTTCTGTATGTTTGGAATGTTACGGTGGAGCATGGTCAATTTTAAATTATTTTGATTGCTTGTCCCCACAGCCTACACAGGTGATAAGTACATATGGTCGTGGCAGATACGGTTGCCGCTTTCGTGCTAATATACCAGTACACATAGAGCCTGTACGCGAAGGGGAGAGAGAGAACAAATGCGACACAGCAGTGAAACAAAGACCGCGCTACACGAAGTACATTACTGGTGGGGCAGAGGTGCGTGTCAGCCTCCTTTCCCGTCTAAAAACTCATATTACTTCTTAGCTTTCTTATGATCCTGATACCATCGAGTCCCAACGCGGATGCGCAATGTTAATTAACAATGATTTTTGTCGATGAACATTATAACTCCGTTTAGGTGGAATCATAAACGTCATTTCAGGCACCTATTGCATAAATTCAGGAGGAATTCACCCTGGACTAGTATCTCAGCCATCGATATCAATCGATGCCAAGATCCAATAGTCTAACGGATCAATGCTGGAATCATACTATTGGTGTATAACTTTGACTCCTATCGATTGTGATAGAAAAACGAATCAATTATTACCTATTAAATAAAAATTTATAGGCTAAGTAAACTGAATTTTTGGAGAATTCGAGGTGTCCTATGACCAAAACCTTTACTTTTTTCGGAAATTCTAAGAACCCTATATTTAATCGATTTTTCATTGGAGATCAAGCTAAAAGTATTCATAATGCATTCCTTAACCGAAAAAAAGAAGTCCGATGAGGAATGGTTTTGAGACGTTAACTAGAGAAACGCGTAGTAAAAATAATCCGACATTCAGGGTGAGAAACACGACGGATTACCAAAAGGTCAGGTCATTACTCATTATATTTTTGAGGATTCTCTTCCCTTAATATGTGCTTTTCTTCGTTATTTCTCTCGCTTCTTTCCTGCGAAGAAATCATAAACTCTTATACAAGGTCGCAGCTGTAATTTATAATTTAATCTTTGATTTAGCCCGCTGACCTGTCACGGCCGACAGTCTAGCGGTAGTTTTGAGGTACAATCAATTACGCCTTTTTTTATTCATTCACTCATTCATTATTGATTAGTTTCAATGAACATAAAGAATTTTTTAATCATATAAAATCTCAATTGTCAAAAATTAGTAATCTAAGCTTTTCTTCCTTAATGATTAAAATGACAAAAAGGACACCTCTCTCGGAGCCAATATTAAGCGATCCCGCCCGTTTTCAATGTCGATATACTGAAGCCCTCATGAAGGAAATAAAATTCCTTTACATACGATTTCCACGTTAGTCAATTTCACTAAATAGATTATTTCATTCTAAAGCTAACTGTATTCAGATAAATCGTCATTGGAGATATGCCTACATGTGGCGCTTAGTCTTAAGCGTACACGCATTTTTAGTGAATTTGGCTACGCAGCTGGAGTTGGACTGGTATCTTCAAGTGAAAACCACTTTTGATTCGTAGCGGATCAAGAGCTTAACGTCGTCTATGTATTCTAATTGTATGGTGTGGGAATATTTCATGCCACACAACCATCAATAACAACTAATTGTAAAGTACAACATTCTATTCTCTATTTTCTTCTTAAGATAATAGAAAAATATACATTCTTGAGTTGGGGACCACCCTATGACAGTTCGGTATTGTATGTACCACCTGTTTCATCGACGAACTTATTACGAGGTGGTGAATCCTCTCTAGACGGATCGCACTAACACCTACTCGTTGTTACGTCTACCCTATTTGGTTAGGAGATTCGAATAACAGGACGGAAATATTAATCGTATTAATAGGAAGCAACTTATAGGATCGACCGTAGTATTCGTGAAATATCAAAAACAGATAGTAACAAGGATCTCCCTCTGAACACTGGTGAAAGTTCAATTTTGAAAACCAACTGTACGATCCCAGAATTACCATCTAGAATAGGTTAGGTAAACGCGCGAACTCTACCCGCGGTAAATTAGGGAGAGTCGCGCGTGAAAGTGTCCGCAACAAACATTTTAACAGACTGCCGGAGCTCGAGGTCATTCAAAAAAAGGCTCACTCCTACTACGAAGTTCAAGGTCACCTAGTCCTTTTTCAAAGCAACTTGATGAGCTCAGTAATACCAGGCGTTCCGCAAAACCGACGCGGGAATCTGTCCTGCCTGCTTCTGGTATTAGGTACCCCCCTGTTCCCTATTACCCTTTTGCTGTTCCTATATAAATGTATTTCCAACCCTATCTAGACAAGCATTCCTTTCGCCCAGAATATCCTCCCTACTACGGCTATTCTTTCTCATTGCAGTACCCACCCAATGTAGCGAGAGCCGGAAAAAACTCTCAATGGCTAGCAGCACCTAGTCCAGGTGGATCGAGATCCGTGCCGCCCAAACCTGCGTCTTCAAACTACTCAACGACTCGTCGCTCTGATGCCGCGATAAGTCCTAGATGAAGGAAGCGTCCCAAAACGGTCCAATTCCTGGAGTACCTCAACGAATCTTCAGAACAAAATACCAAAAGGAATTCTCTCTATTCGTTCGATTAACGACTTCAGAATTCCGAAAAAGTACGGCTTTATTTTTGGTAGACCCCGGATCCGACGTGAACTGGCGTAAGCTCCGAGCAGTAAGACCGGACATCACCGACGGTGATGATCCCATCTATGTGTCTGGCATAACAGCGGAAGTAGCAAGGACCCACGAACAGTGATAATCGAGGTACTAGGTATACGTGCGGTATTTTACACAGTGCCTAACAATTTTCCCATCTCCGCCAATAGAATTTTTGGGCGAGAATGCCTCCGCCAGGAATAAGCACAGCTGTCGTTTAGACATAATCCATTAGTGACAATTTCGGCACCAATCACATCAATACCATTTGTAGATTATGAATCCCAACAAGCACGCATGAAGCAGCCGGTATCTATTGACGTGCAAAACCAGAACTCATCCGAAGGATATCTGCCGCGTACAGATGCTATCGATGGTATTTATATCGGCGAGGGGGCGGTGACGAACCACGACGGTATATGTTATGCCTACGCTTATAATACAAACGACCACGAGGTAGAATTATCTTTACCACTACAGGAAACTATCCCCTTCGGATATTGCCAATTTTCAGGGAAGGATTTTAAAGATTCAGGAATGGGCTGCGAAGCCAACAACGCCTTCGAAGAATCACCAATCAGTAGAGCAGAACGAGTCTTCAAGAGTCTGCATGTATCCCATCCGAATGAGCCAGAACCAGATGTGGTACGAGGATGGGCTATGGATTATCCTGACATATTCCATGTGAACGGCGAAACTCTATCAGTAACGAATAAGGTACAGCACAGGATTCTCATCTCGATCGACGCCATCATTTCAAACAAAGAATATCGTTATGCACCCGAAGCTCAGAATCAGCCGGCAATTCAGATAGAGAAACAAGTCGAGAGTGAAAAAATATCCCCATCCAAGTCACCCTAAACTCACCAGACATGAATAATCCTAATTAGCCGGACGCTTCTGGGAAAAAGAAGATCAGAGTTCTCAACATCAAGGGGCCATTTCGAATGCATGAGAAGGCCCATGGGTATTATAAGTGCCCCAGCGAAATTGCAAAGGCTCATGAATATAATCCTTAAAGGGATGCTAGTAATTGAGGCGTTCGTCTACTTAGACGACGTTGTACATCACTCAGAGACCCTAGAAGAACATGATAAAAAAAAATATAAGACTATCTATGCGAAGAACCGATTCGAAATATACTGATTTTACGAAACAATTCAAGTTGACTAACGATGCTTCAGAGTACGCGTTTGGGGTGGTACCGACCTAAGAATATGATAAAATGCGCATGTCTGTGGAGGCGCCATAAAAATATCCTATAGGACTGGAAGAGAACCTCCTCCAAATCAACCGCGAACAGGCTGACGACGATGTAATAATATTACAGGCCTCCACTTCAGAAACAATAAAAAAAAATCGATTCGCACACGAAGCAGGAAATCAGAGCGGAATAACCGCTCCACTACGTGGACGAGACCGAGTAGCGGAAGGGTCCAAGACCCCTAAACACAGCTACGAAAACTCCTTGGCTGAAAAAGCGTCATCTGGAGGAGAAGACAGTGATGATTCCAATCCCCCAGCTTATCGAAAGGATCATAGTGTGTTCCCTAGTGTCGAACGTGTAATTCTTGCCCGACAACAAGAAGCAGCTCTCGAGAGCGCACCGCCCTACTTACCAAATTCCAAGTCCAGTGAAAATGAAATTGAAAAATTAAGCATTTTTACTCACTCCAAATTTCTCATCGATAGTCATACCAAGTGGATCCCCACTTGGGAGGCCAACGAATGAAAGACCGCCTTCGCAAAACCTGTCGAAAACGTAAAGCTTTAGAGCCCCTGAAGATTATTTGAAATCATGCCCCAGGCCAGCAAGGTATCTAAGGCAATGAAGCAGCTGACCAACTTGTGCGAATAGGGATTACGAAATCAAGAACGACGGATACTGATCATTCTGAAGGTAGCACATTCCAAAAGAACAATGGAGAGGAGAAATCAACGGGACCATTCCATACCACCATTGTGGATGTAAGTTCTAATTGTACCAGTAGAAATGAAGACAGGGATATAACGACGGTGAACCAAAATCGGATACCCTGTCCCATTTTTGGGGCCAAGAAGAGCTGGATCAAACTTCAACTACAGAGCCCGTACTAGTAGGACCAACTGCGGTCTCTGGCAGCGAATAAGGTTAAGATCTTTTGTGATGTTTATAAAACATGAACCCCTGAACAAAAGTTGACAATCTTCTTCCTGAGAGAGAGACAGTGAACAGATTCTTGAAGTCTCTTCACGAACATCTTCATCAAAGAACGAGCGAGGAAAATACGGAAATTCCCTTGCACTTAAGGAATTATATAAATTAGCCTTGGAAATCAAACAATCAAAGGGTTCCTTGTGGTTTAGGAATATCCCTGAGACTGTGAAATCTCCAATCATTGGACAACAACCATCACGGAGATCATTATTTTAGAATCCTCAGATCTTACCTACTCCATTCGCAAGATCTACTCCTGAGATAACCCAAGAGATCAGCAAGGTTTCCACATCTCACAAATCGAAACCTTCGTATAGAAATGTAATGTAAATGCGTCCGGGGGAGGAAACAGCTGAGTAAGAGACTCCTAAAAACCAGGAATGGGAATCGTCTATTTCAAGTGTGACTCTTAACATAGAGAAGCCTTACACTGGTTCCCCGCTCCTCCGTTAGAACAAAACGAAGTTGAGGAATTGAATCAGATTATCGCTCCAAAAGATGAGCCCCTATTACAACCACTCTTTTCCGTGCGTCACGAATGGTCTGGGCCAGTAACTTATCGTTGGAATAGTTACGCTCATTTAATTTCCGAGGATTGTGAACCCACAAACGCTGCCTTCAACTTACTGATCTTTTCCGAGCGCATAAATCTACAGGACTTATGAGAGAAATGACCAGAAAAGGGTCAAGTCAAGAATCGCATTTTGAAATAATAGCCTAATATCATGACAGCCTGTTAACCGTCGCACACGCAGTAGCTCACAGTTTGTTCGCTCAATACGGAGCCCTTCGCTGCATCCTTGTGGATCGGAAAAGGAAGTTTTATGAAGAAACTAATGAGGAAATTGCAGAAAATATTCGCGGCTAAGCAATGAACCACTTCAGGATAACGGCCCCAAACCAATGGTTCCCTGGAGCGCAGTCGCATCGTCCTAACTGATTACGTGAAACATTATGCTGAGGATTTTGATGACTATGATCGATTGTTATCGTTTCCTGTGTTTGCATAGAATACTTCCGTTCACGAAGCCACAAACTTTACTCCTTTCGCACTGGTATACGGAGGCGTCGCACGAATACCCAATTCCTTTCCATCTGCCTAGAATTAGAAACGAACTAATCCTGTTTTCACGACTCGGTTATTCGACTTAACGAAATACAGAAGATCACGGCTGAAAACATGATCCAAGAAAAATAACTCATTGCTAGAAAAAATGTTAAGTCATTTAGATACCAATTCTATATTATTTCTGTACAATTTTAGGACTCTATACGCTTGCACTCTATTGCCGAACCAGATTGGGAAAGGACTGCTGACAAATCATCATATTTGCCTATCGGTATGCGTGCATGACGAACCACGTTCCATGTTGGGATTTATGAAAGAAATTGTTGGGATATCAGTAGGCCTCTTGACCTACGATGATGGACACATTGATGCGAAAGCCGATGACCTCAACACCGCTCAAGCAAATTTGTCCCATATGGTTCATCGACAAACTCATATCCTGCGATCCCAATTAGAGGTCTTGCACAAGATCACCAAAGGACATGAACACTGACAGCAGCAGTTTCAAAACCAACTCAGATTCTTCTATCGCACATTAATGAGGTTCCGTCAGTACTTACCCATTTTACCTATTCTTACGTCTTCACACAAGTGTTACGTGCTACGGGAAATGTTTTGAACGAGTATTTCTGTGCTCGAAAGAAGTCGAGATGAGGGAAATCCTTCTCTTAGACACGCATATTTGAGTTTAAACATCAAATCTAAGGACGGCTAACCCGAATATCTTCTTCATCTATACTAGAAAATTTTAAACTTCTCCGCTACATAGAACCACCTCAACTTTCGTCCAGCAAGGTTCACGATAACCTATCTATTAATGAGGATACTCACTCCTAGTATCATTCATCCAAGGATATCAACGACATCTCAATCGACCCCCCACCATCAGCATCGTCTAGGATGTTGATGCCGAAGCAGACACTTCAACCAGCATAACTTGCTGACTCATTCCCTTACTGCCCTAAATTCTCGTACGTGCCAGTACTGCACTTCCAAGGATCTCAACACTGATTTCTCCTCGTTGCTGCTCTAGTCTTGGACCCAAAACAGTGAGTTAAGTGTTTCTGGTGAAGGATGTTAAATTTTAGTTAATAATTACGAAGAACAAGAAAACTCCAATTAGACACCATCTTGTCTGATTGCAGTTGCCAAACTTGAGATACTTACATTTGTTAGAAAAATATAATCAAGTATAGCAATATACTACCATGTGACGATTCCAATCCTCCTATAGGATCGATAAAGTATCCCGAATATTGAAAAGAACTGCGGGTAATAAGGGCATTCGTTTTTTTTTTGCAAAATGGATCGAATACTTGCATTCCATTTATTACATAATCGATTTCGAAACCCCTTGGGAATTTGCGGAGGAGGGACCCTAAATTATCGCGTATTGAGTAAAGCAAATCAATAATTCCTCATTACCCTTAGGAATATTCTCGAAATCAATTACGGAGGAATCACCGTAATCGAGAATCAATTCAAGCAAATTCCTTCATTTCATAATATCTAAATGAATCATCACTTCTTCTTCTTCTCCTGAAAATCCCTGCATGCCGCAGTGATTCATTGAAGGTCAAGCTAGACCTTCTCAAAGTCTCCCAATATAGTGTTTAACTAGGGAGTTATGCCCGGATACGAAGAGCAACATTTAACTGTTATAAGTCGGCAAAACTAGTTCCGACCTCGAATTCCAGAAACCATTGTCGGTCGAAATCCCCTTCAGTCCCAGAAGATAATCAACCTTGATGTTTTTACCTGGCTTCACGTTTTGTTTAACTTTGATTTAAGGCCATGTAACGAGTGGGTCACGTGACCAGATTCCTACCTTCCGACACTTTTTTCATTTCCCAACTTACATTTACACTAAGCGCCACATCGAGTTGAAAATTGGGGAAACTAAATCAGAAGCACTAAGAAAGGTGTGTCTGGTCCTAGATTTGTATAATTGTGAAAGAAGCAAAAGATAATTTGTTTCTAAAAGAACTTTTTTTTAATTTGAGAATTTTAGGACTAGACACACCTTTTTTAGTACTTCCTATTTAGTTTCCCACATTTCCAACTCGATGTGGCGCTTTTTGTGACCGTACGTTGGAAAATGAAAAAAGTGTCGGTAAGGTAGGAATCTGGCCACGTGACCCACTCATTACATGGCCTCTAGGACTTAACCGTCTATGGCAGGGACTCAGCCGTAAAAATTCATGTTTTATTTTTATATGAGTCTAGGAAGAAAGCGGGTTCTGTTAACAGCGGATTTACTATTCGCGTCCTAATTGTGAGAATCCAGACCAAAGCGAGACTCTGCCCCGATCAACAGATCCGTTTTAACATTTCTCCATGAGTCGTTTTGTGTTGTGGTTATTCGCAAAAGAACAGTGTTGTTACAATATTCTCCCTAGTTAATCTTTCTTCCAGAATATTTCCGCATGGCCTTCACTTGGATGTGATTTTAGTAGTTAATTAGAATTTAAATGATGTAATTCTAGTTCGCGCGATCATATTACCAGCATATTCCTCCACTAAGGCTGGAGCATCAAATCAAGAAAAGTTCCTCGTTTTTCTCATGTGTTCAATCCCACGCAGAAGGTTCAAAATTCAAATTTCTCCTTGCCAGCAATAAAGCCAAAAAGCACCTCAATTCTTAACTATATAAATTTGTATACCGTAGAATCACTCAGCTTCGGACATTGATCCAAACTTCGCACACCTAATTTTCTTGGATTTATATATATTTTTTGAAAACTAAATTACACATTACGTCATTTCTGACTCTGGACTCCAAAGTTGATGCTGCTGTTATACTATTTGGTTACGTAAAAGTAAAAAAAAATAGGCGTTCGAAGTTTGGTGCAATGTCTGATGTTAAGTGATTCTACGGTACATCTTCATTATTATCTTTCACTTGCTATTCCCTACAGGGGATAATTCCGAGCAGACATTCATTCCGAACATTTTTCTCACGTACCTGTTATTAACAATAATCTATTACTTGGAATTCCTTACCAAGTTTCCTGTAGGGTTCACAATCCACCTGCACCTCTCGAAAAGGTATCCATTGCTTCGAGTACCGCGAATGCTCTCTTATTAGTTCAATTGTATTCATACTTTTGTCGGGGTGTCGAAAATCCGCCCAAGTCCGAGAAGGTAAAGACTTTCTGGAGGAACATTCGCGAAGTTCAACACCCATTGATTATATATACTGAGAACATCATGCGTTTCAAGAAGCTGTGCGACAATCACATAACCTCCGTAAAGCAATGCCCCCCAATCACTGCCAAGGAGGTGAAGAAAGCACTGAAGAGCACGAAGAACTTCTCCGCTGCCAGACCAGATGGTATCAAGAACTTCTGGTGGAAGAAGTTTACTTCTAAACACCAACATCTGGCCCGGATCT
>JAUMHM010072306.1:0-14018 GCA_032362435.1 Melikaiella ostensackeni
TCACGAATAAAAGTTTATTACATCATCGCGATTTGTGATGAGAAAAAAAACTGATAAAATATGACATCCTTCATATACAGATAAGAAACGTAAAATGAAGAATGAATATTTTCATATCAAAATTTGTTTTTTTTTTTAGGAGGAAGAAAAAGGGCGAAATCTTTTATAAACGTTGTATTTGATTTTCCTAGGACGGATCTAGGCGTACCAATTAAAATAAAAAATCTCATCTCACGAACCCCAGTACTGCCCCTAAATTTGGTTTCATAATACACTACCGTAAGGGGCCCTACTCATTTGTCCTCACGGTCGATCGGTTAAAATTTATAATATAAGTCCAAAGGGTTAATATTTTTTTGACGCTACAAATTTTGATGTTTGATTAGTTCAGGTTTACAAAAACTGAATTTCTGTTAAAAATTTGATTACATTTTCTTAGAAGTTGAACTTCAAAATTCCAAATAAACGACGAAGACCCCCGCAGATGGCCCTGCTTGTTGCCCTCATGCGACGGTTTACAAAAATCAAACTTTTTTTGTTGTAATCAATTGTCTTTTGTGTCAAATAGCAACAATATCTCATCCAAATGTGCATGCTGTTCCTGAGTTCAAGTCCCGTTCGAGGCGTTAACATTTTCATTAAAATAAGTTTAAAATAATGAGGAGACAGTTATTAAAGGTATTCTTAAAACATAAAAAATTATCGTCGGGGCAACTGCGAGAGGCCCACGAGGGAAACCATAATGACAACCATGAGGGAAGCTCATGCTGGATCCTCATGAATTATCATGTTCATGATTATTATAAGAAATACATTATTTATTCATAGTATCTTCTTCTAAAATTGATATTATGCCTTTTTCGGTTAAATTCCACACAATTTCGCAGATTTTTGTTTGGACCGAATCTTAAAAATTTGCTTATTATTTGTTTCAGAACTTGCACCTTAACATTTGACAATATTTGAAGGTTCAACCCGGATCTCATCTCATATTACAATCATCAAGGATTGCCTTATGTCCTAAAAAGATTTGATTCTTTTCTATTTAAAAATAATAATAGTTTTTTTTATATAGAAAAACATTGAACTGAGACCAAAATTTTCTACGCGAAAGTTGTAGATCTTTTCAGAACACATATTTCTTCTTAACACTTTTTCTGTGAAACTAATATTATTAAAGAAGAACGAAAGAAATGAATAAACTTCGCGACTTTATGTTATTAAAAAAATGTCAAAATTTCCGACACTAATGCCTAAAAAAATTCAAGGATAAAACTCTCTCGGCTGTCAACTTTTCCTGATATTTGATTATGTGTGCGGAAATTTCAATTTATTAATTTATTACTTAATAATTATTAATTAAATAATCACAAAAAATCAGCATTACATATAGGATGCGAAATTCAACAAATTCTTGAAAGAAAAATCTGAAAACTAATTCTTTTCGTTTGTTTTGAAAAATTATTGGTTTTAATAAAAATTCGTGAGCACAAAAAATATGTAGGTATTTTGAAAATTTACAAATTTTCTGTAGAAAACAGAGCAATATTTTTCGATATTAAAGAAACTAATTTCTTTTCATATTCAAAATAGTTAATAACTTTATATACGCTTTTTAATTAACGTTCTCGAGGTGATCATTTATATTTAATGGTCCCCTGTTTAAAAAAAAAAACAATTTTTAAATCTACAGGAATGATGAAAAAATTTTTTCAACTAGTACTCAAAATTATTTATAATATCTGAGGGCTTTTGACCGATAAAATATTGATGAGTCTATGTCACCAAAAAACAAAAAGATAGCTTGTTTTCCAAGAAGTCATTTTCATATTTTCCCAAATTATCTTTTTCCAGCTGACATTAAAAAATCTATTCTAAATTCAAGGGCTTTTTACTGGTAAAAATATATTTTTAAAAATTGGAAATTGTAAAGAGTCAAAAGAGGGAGGCAGCAAGGATTAAATATAATAACTTTTGTCTTTTTTGAAATATTTATTTTCTCTTTTATTCTTACCAACAAAAAGCCGCAGAAAAATGTAGAAAAAAATTTTCAAAGCCGGCTGAAAAAAATAATTCGGAAAAATACGAGAACAAAATTATAATAAAAGTCTTCAGTTAGTTTTATCTATTGTTATCTTCTGTACCTTCTGTTGTTGTCCCAAAAATTTCAATTTTTTTTTTATGTTATTTTTCACGATTAAAACAAAACTATGCGTTTTATTGAAAATGGTCGGGAGAAAATTTGAAGGTCTTTTTGAGATGAACAATTTTTTTGGGCATTATTTTTTCGTATCTTGCACAGTTTGAACGGAAAATGAATTTTTTTATTTTGAATAATACTTTTCACGATTAAAACAAAAACTGTACATCTCATAAAAAATAGTTCTAAGCAAATTTGTAGATCTTTTTGAGGTGAATAATTCCTCTTATAAAAATTTTTTCCGTATCTCATATAGTTTTGCTGAAAACTGGAATTTTCATATTTAATAACATTTGTCACGATTAAAACAAAAACTATGAGTCTTATGAAAAAAATAGTTTCCATCAAATTTGTAGATCTTTTTGAGAGGAACCATTTTTCTTCCCAAAATTTTTTCCGTATCTCGTACAGTGTTTTTTCTGGAAAATGGTATTTTTTTAAATAACATTTGTAATAATTTAAACAAAAACTATGCTTGCCATAAAAAAGTAGTCTGCAGCAAATTTGTAGATATTGTTGAGATGGATGATTTTGCTTCTTAACTTTATTTTCAGCCGTCGTATAGTTTTGCTGAAAAATGGAATTTCTGATTTTTCAAAAAGCCTTTTCGATGGATAAAACCAGAAACATTGGTCAAAAATGGCTGGTTAACGAACGCATCTTTTGTTCTAAGGCCCTAAACCAGTGTGCTAAAGGGGAATTCAATCGGATAATTCCTTCGAAAGTTATCGTGTTGTTAAAAGGCTTGATAGATTTATGGGTCTTTGTGATAAACAACTTTTTTGTTGAAGTAGAATAACAATTCTGTATTTGAATGCAAAATGTAGATCGAAAATATTTCGAAATTACATGAAAGTATTTCAAAAGGCGCCTGTAACATGAGTATCAATCATTTTTAAAACTAAACTAATAATACATGTGTTACTGGCTAGATACATGCATTAAATTTATATATTTCATCAAGTACTTTTAAGATGCATAACCTAAGTGCAGCACGTGTTCGCGTAACCATAGTAATACTTAAACATTTCAGTATAATACCTTTTAATCATAGTGCTTGCATTTCTCATTCGCATTACATTTCATATATCTGACAAATAATAATTTCAGTCCTTCATTTGCATTTCACCTTCTATCAATAATTCCTTCATAAGAACAATTTGACACGTGGCTGACAAAGTTCTTCCTAAAAAGCATGAACTAAAGTTACAACTTTTCACGTGGACTGTGCGAGGTCGATATATGAATTAGGTTAACAGGAACTACAAGGTTGATATATAAACAGATTATCCGAAGCAAGACAAATCAGATGGATAAAATAATTAAATCTCAACAGGTGTTCACAAACTAATGTACTTCTACCAATAGCAAAGACTCAAACACCTGAAAAAATTCTTACGTCATTTCTGTGGATTTTCAAATTGTTTTTTGAAAACAGGAGTCCATAAACCATAAATTATCGCCTCGAGAACTTCAATTGAAAAGCTGTACAAATTTGGAGAGACAGTTTAAACGTTTCTAAAGTTGAAGGCATTCATCAATCAACCCCAAATTATTATTACCTTTTTAGGGTTCTAATACACTAATTTTCCACACACTTATCGAATTTCGATTTTCATAATTTTGTTTTTTCGATTCACCCTACTGCATATACCGTGGACCGAGCTCGATTATTTCAATTCTAGTGTAACGTCCGAAAGTACGCAAGATACCTATAATATATTTTAACCAATTTCCTCTTTTTAATGTATAGATCTACCCGAGCTACTTGGGAGGAAGAATATCCATTGATGCAAAAATTTAGTAATAATATATTTATTTATTTTATATTTAGACTCGACTTGATCATTTTAATAAAACCATTTTAATAGTCCGTTATGGGCTTTTGAAACAATGCAGATTGTAGTGGTCTATGCCTGACGAAAGAAAAAGGATTGACAAGTTAAAAACATTGCTTCTTCACAAAGCTCCAGCGGTAACGGTTTATCGCCATCACTTTTCTTCATTTCGGTAAAACACTCTAACCTCTACCTTGACCGCTTTGACAAACAACCGTTTCTCATGGACGTAAAAACTAAAATTAAATTTTTTCAAAAAATTTACGTCCATAATGTTTCCATGTTTTTATATTAGAAGCGCGGAGCGCGTTTTAGTACATCGAAGTAAGGTTATGAACTGGCACTTGGGACTTGGCGAGTAGGCAAAGAGATGGCAGCACTTCTCATGCCTTTAATGATTGCTGAATTCTGTATAACCTGGTATAACTTATGTTTTTTACTTGTCTCTAATGATCCGGAAAAATGGGTAGTGAAAAAGTCTATTTTTGAATTGTGAACTTTTTAAGTATTCTTTTTTAGTAAACCAAAAATTTTTTATTTAATATTTTAATTTTAATATTTTTCATACCTTAATAATTAAAAATATAGTTAGGGCGTATATAACACAACAATGTATAAATTAAAAGAAGAATAGAATTGATCTGATAATTTGAACTGGTGATATTCAATTTCAAGTGTGAGGATATCGTCCGATATCCAGCAAATTACTAAAATTTAAAATATTCATATTTTTAAAAATACACTGTTTTAAACAAAATCCCGATATATGTGTCGGCTTATTTCTCCTATACAAATTGTAAAAAAATTTTCAGGCAAATCTGATTCATGAAGTCAAAAGAGGTTTTCGGTTTGTAAAAAATGTCTCATTTTGTAAGGAGAGGTATTACTTTTGCGAGATGGTGAATAAGCTCTTTGATGCATTAAACTTATATATTTCTTTGAGATTCGATTTTATTTCATCATTACAAAGTATATCATATTCTATCCGAAGCCAAATTAAAGTGTTATAAATTAGACAATAAGTGGAAATTTTCAAATCTTATTTTCAGTTTTGGCGTCTCTGGCTCTCTTCTTGCTCTTTGATACAATTACTTCATTGGGTTGTACGGACTTAAAGGCTTGTATGTACATACGGCCATAGTCTGTTAGAAAAATGGTAAAATTCTGCGGAAGTTGATTCTACGTCTGGGTCTCGTATCTGGCGAAGGGGGTGATTGATTCCGTGAGCTGAGCGGTGAGGGTGGACGAAGACGCACAAATATAGGAAGATAATCATCTGCTATGTCAGTTTCAGGTTCATAGCGTGGTGGGCCGCGCAGGAAAATCTGCGCCCGGTTAGTATCATATATTGCATAAACATGTGTACCCATGTATAATCCAATTATGAAGTGATCACAATAAGCCAAATCCACGATAAGGTCGTTGGTAATATCTTTAAGGAAACCCCTTCCATCTCTGTAATAAAGAGCTCCGTGTCGACGAATTGATTCAGAAATGTGTACTCTTTGTGGCACTGGCGTTGATTCTGCAAGAAGAAATACCCGTGTAAGAATATCGCAGTAATCCAAGCTAGGGATAAGCTTGGCAATAAAACTAGGTGCCAGCTTGGCATGGAACACCAAACCACACCTGGGCTGGCTTGGCAGATGGAGAACTTATCCTTAATACCTTCATTTATTTTATTGAAATACTATCACTTAATTGTAGAGAAATGTTTAATTCCTGAAAAAGGCCTGCACTGTGTGCCGAAACGTTGAGAACAAAGGTTATATAAATGATGCTTAATACCTAAAATTGCTTTTTGTTCTTCATATTGGTCTGTGAGACCGAAGGAAAAACTCTCTTTATCAAAATTTGATCATACCAACGGTCGAATGAAAGGAGAAACAAGATGAAGATGAAGAAGAAAAAAGATAAAGAATTGCAACTAGCTGTGACCAAAAAGGAATTTCAGAATTCGAAGAGAAAATTTAAAGGCGGTTTAGTAATTTTTTCCAGCAAGAATTTCAAAAAAATTGTGGGTCCAGACCCCAAGCCTTGAGGATTTAAAGTGTAAGGTTTCGGACCCGGACCCCTAAGAAATTATAGGATTTCAGCCCGGACACAAATCATTAAGGAACCCCTCAACCTCAAGTAAAGTCCAACCTGAAAGTTTCCTTGAATTATATTTGAGAAATTTACAAGCCGGTTGGTGACTAAAACTTTATAGTCCGGAAGCCATACCCACTTCGTCGGATTCGCGAGCGCCATGCAATATTGTTAATGATTCTTGTTCAGAATGATCTCCTGATTCTGAATCTGCGTGATACTCCTCTGTATTTCCGGGGTTCTCGAGATATAAGCGAATAATTGAATTTTCATTGTCAATCAATTATTAAAGTACCGTATAATAGTTTTGAAAATTTTCTTTTGCATTTCCGTAGAAGAAAAGAAGAGAAACAAAAGTTTCCCTGACACTTTCTTTATTAGAACAATATTTTTTGCAAAAAAAGCGCTAATAGGTAAAATAATGGACAAAAATTATTCTCCTTTCTATGCTGAGTAATGTTTTTTTATTCTGAAAAAGTTTTAGTAGAATCAAAAGTATGAGTTGGAACTAACATTTTTCATAATGGACGCTATCTCTCTGAAGTTAATAATTTTCAAGATAGGAGGGTTTTGATTTACGAGCTAAAAACGCGTTTTCATTAGTAGCCCTTTTTCTCGAAAGAAATTTGTTTTATTATAAAACTTTTGACACAAAAGCGTCCTGTACTTACTAAGAAATATATTTCTGTATAAAATATACGAAAAATTAACTATTTTCATATAATTAGGCAGCAATATTTAAACAGTATTTTCAACTTGACACAGCGTGTTATAGTGTACAGGATTTGAAGTTATCAAAAACAGGTACATTACTTGTACAAGATGATGGTATATTAAATTTCATGTCTGGTATATGCAAATGCCTTGGCTCACGTGTGTTCCAAATTTCGGTCGAATATTGGTAACAGTAGCAGTTTGACAGAATAGGTCCATTTAAAACTAATATTCTGACTCTAGTTCTGATCCATTATACGTGTATTTTTGCAGTCGCCTATTTTTTGACATGAACAAAATAGGCAGTACGATATTCCAGCGGATACACAGAGGTATTTTTTTTCTGCGAACATATCGTACAGTTAGCGCAGTTGGAAACTAATTTGTCAGTAGGAGGAAAATCTTCTTTTGTTTTCGTCGGTACAAGACTGTTGTCAACTTTATCATAACCGTACTGCAAATGATCTAGTTTTTTGCATTCTTCAATACAGCAGTTGACCTCAGAATGCGTGTGATAATAAGACCTCAAAATATGTAATCTGACAGTCACTCGTAGGAGGTAATTCACGTATGCCAGTTGCATTTTCGTTAAAACAATATGCTTCAAATCGTAGCTTGTCGAAAGTTGTTCGTGGTTTGCCTCTTACTTTGAAAATTCGAGCAAGGCATTCTCCGTCATTGTTGATTATCTACCAAAATCTATCATCGGAAATGTCCAAAATACATAAGTATCGGAAGTTGTTGTTAAAATACAAAATTCCAACATCGCTGGATCGGTAATGCTGATAAGCTGAGAATTCTAAATTCTATGAGATATCCACATACGAAGTGTGAATGAATAATGTACAAGATGTCAACGTAATTATAATTTTCAGTAGAGCAGCTAAAGGCTTGCAGTACGGAACAATTTTCATTTTCTAGAATGAGAACCATTTTCTTGGATGATACTTTTTTATTTTTATTCAGCATTCCCGTATCTAGAGAGCCAGTTGTTATACTAGCACCAAATCGACAATTTGTTTTTTAATCGCTATCCAAAACAGATTTCAAAAACCGATGAAATTTGAATTTCAGAATAGTCTGTCGTGTTATGGGCTGGACAAATCTAATACCTTCTCTGATGAGAATGTAAAAATTTGAACCAAATCGGATGAGTGGTTTTCGAGAAACCTCTGCCGCAGTGTCAAAAAACATGATTTTGAGAAATACGCTTTCAAACTTTGAGGTACGAATTCCAGCCAGAGTTTTACCAGTCAAAATTCACTATTACTATTCAAAATAATATTCTGGTAGCAATTTCTTACGGATTTTGATATTTCTTGTTCAGAAGTACTCAGCATTAAATTTGGAAGAAAGTTATCGAGTCTGACGTACAAATTTGTTGATGAATGCAATTTTGCGTAAACAAATCCGTGATTGGACCGGACAAAATCATCCGTATCTTTGAAAATTTTCAAGATATCACAACAGAAATTTTACAGCATATTTTTAAAACTATAAGGAGCAAAACTTAATTACCAATTTGTTTCAATTGCAACTTGCATTCAAGAGAATCGGCAGAGCAAAATGAAACTACAGTTTTAGCAATCGAGAAGAATTGCATTATTTTTACACCAGTAACACTTACAAACAACCGTTATTAATGTTCACACTTAGAAAGTGTGAGCTAAACATAAACAATTCGGAAATTTTTTCCCTATAATTCATGAGACGCTACTATTTTTGCCATTCAATGATACTTATAATCAAGGTTAGCAATAATACTCTTCTTTCAGACATTTTGAAATTGTTCAAATACCTAAAATAAGAATATTCAACAACCCTCAAGAACCATCACTTTAAACAAAACAATTCCAAAGTGTCTCCTTGTAGAACAGTTATACAATTTTTTAATTAGAAATTTTCACGCAGATTACTTTCAAAAAATTCAGATTTTGTTCTCAACCCCACAATGAAGTTCAGCGAACCCCAAAAACACCTCCTATCACTTCTAACAAAACAATTCAAGGTGTCTTCATGCAATATGTCCATACAATTTTTAAATTCAAGATAGTCACAAGACTCACCTTCAGAAAACTCCAGGTTATGTTCTCAACCCGACAGTAATTTTCAGGAGCCCCACAAAATAGCTTTTATTACTTTAACGAAATAATTTTGAAGTGTCTCAATGTGAAATATCTATACAATTTTTTCATTGAAAATAGTCACACAGATTATGTTTAAAAAACTCCAGGTCGTATTCCCAACCCCACAATGATACTCAAACACCCCCACAATCCAACCCTGGTTCTTAAATAAGCAATTTCCAAAGTGTCCTCACCTAAAACAGACATAAAATTTTTCGAATAAAAATAGTCACACAGGTAACATTTAGAAAACGTCAGATGATGTATCAGCCACACACTTTTTTTAAATCAAAACAGACACACAGGTCACATTCAAAAAACATTAGAATTATGTTCGCAGCCCCGCAATAATATTCAAACATCCACACAATCCACCCCTGTTTCTTACAAAGGAAAATTTCCAAATTGCCATCATCTAAAATAGCCATAAAATTTTTTAATCAATATAGTCACACAGGTCACTTCAAGAAATCTTCATATTATTTTGCAAACCATACAATAATATTCAAACAACCCCAAAATCTACCCCTAGTCCTTTAAATAGATAATTTCCAAAGTGTCTTTATCTAGAACAATTATAAAATTAATTATATAAAAATAGTTACACAGATCACTTCCAAAAAACACCAGATTATGTTCTTGGCCCCACAATAATGTTTATACACCCCTACAGTCCACCCATGGTTCTTTCAACGAAAAATTTTCAAAGAGTCTTCATCTGAAACAGTCATAAATTTTTTCGATGAAAATAGTCGGACAGGTCACTGTTCAAAAATACCAGATTATGGTTTCAGCCTCACCATAATACTAAAACAGTCATTAATTTCTTCAAATAAAAACACGCACACAGATCACTCTCAAAGAACTTCATATTGTGTTCAAGACTTCACAATTATATTCAGATACACCTACAATCCACCCCAAGTAATTTAAACGAAAAATTCCTAAAGTGTTTCCATCTAAAACAGCCATAAAATTTTTTATTGAAAATAGTCACATAGATTATCTTGAAAAAATTCCAGGTCATGTTCTCAGCCCCACAATAATACTTAAACACTCCTACAACATTCCCTGCTTAGTTCTTTTAAAGTTAAATTCTTAAAGCGTCTTTATCTTGAACAGCTATACAATTTTTTAATGAAAACAGTCACACAGAACACTTTCAGATAGATCCACCATATGTTCTCAATTCCACAATATATAGAGTTTTTTGAAAATTACCTGTATGACTGTTTTGATTAAAAAAATGTTGTATCTGTTTATTTGTAGACACTATGAAATTTTCTCGTCAAAGAAACTAGGGGTGAATTGCAGATGCGCTTGAATATTATTGTCGAGTTACGAACGTAATCTGGAGTTTTTTCAAAGTGACCTGTATGACTTTTTTCATTAAAAGAATTTGATAGCTGTTTCAGATGAAGATATTTTGGAAATTTTTGTCGGGGTGGATTGTAGGGGTGCTTAAATATTACTGTGGGCTTGGAAACATAATATGAACTTTTTTAAAATTCACCTTCATGACTAATTTGATTTAAAAAATTTATAGCTGTTTTATTTGTAGACACTTAGAAAATTTCTCGTTAAAGCAACTAGGGGTGGATTGTAGGTTTGTTTAGATATAATTGTGGGGTTATGAACATAATCTTGAGTTTTTTGAAAATGACCCATGTAACCATTTTTATTTGGAAAACTTTATAGCTGTTTTGGATGGGGACACTTTGGAAATTTTTAGTTGAAAGAACTAGAGGTAGATTGGGAGGTGTTCGACTATTATTATCGTGGATTTGGGAACATACTCTGGAGATTTCGAAGAGTGACCTCTGTAACAACTTCCATTTTGAAAATTTTGTAGCTTTCAAGGATGAAGACTTTGGAAACTTGTCCTTAAAAGAATGAAGGGTGGATTGTAGGGGTATTTGAATACTTTTGCGGAGCTGGGAACAATATCTAGGGATTTTTGAAAGTGACGTGTGCTACTGCTTTGTTTGAAAAGAATTCATAGCAGTTTCGGATGCAGATATTTTGGAAATTTTTCCCTAAAACAACTAGGGGTGAATTGTGGCGGTTTTGAGTATTATTGTGGGGTGGGGAAAATAATCTACAGCTTCCTAAATGTGACCTGTATGTCTATTTTTCTTGTGAAAATTTCATACCTTTTTTATATGAAAACAATTTGGACATTTTTCGTTGAAGGAACTATGGGTGGATTGTGGGGGTGCTTGAATATTATTGTGGGATAGTAAACATGACCAGTAGTCTTCTTAAAGTGCCGTGTATGACTATTGTGTTCTAAAAAACTGTACTGCTATTTTAGATGAAGGCACTTTGGAATTTTTTCGATAGAACAACCAAAGGTGGATTGTAGAAGTGTATGAATATTATTGCAGGGGTGAAAACATAATCTGGAGTTTTCTGAACGTGACCTGCGTGACTATTTTGATTCAGGAAATCTTATGGCTCTTTCAGATGAAGACACTTTGGAAATTTTTCGTTAAAAGAAGTAGAAGTTGATGGTGGAGGTGATTCAATATTATTGTGAGGTTCGAAACCTTAGTTGGAGTGTTTCAAAAGTGAATTGTATGACTTTTTTCATTTAAAAAAATGTATGGCTGTTTTAGATGAACACTTCGAAAAATTATCGTTGAAACAACTGTGGGTGGATTGTAGGGGTATTCAAATATTATCGTGGGGTTATGAACATAATTTGGAGATTTTTAGAAGTAATCTGCAAGACTTCTTTGATATAAAAAAATGTATAGTTGCTTTAGATGAAGACACTTCGAAAATTTTTCGTTATATTAACTAGGAGTGAATTTTAGCGGTAAATGAACATTATTGTGGGACTGGAAACATATTTTGAAGTTTTTCGAAAGTGATCTGTGTGACTAATTTAATAAGAAGAATTTTATGCCTATTTGAGATGAAGACACTGCGAAAAATTTTCGTTGAAAGAACTAGGGGGGGAATGTAGGGATGTTTCAATATATTGTGGGGTTGGGAACATAATCTAGAGTTTTTTGAAAGTGACCTGTATGACTCTTTTCATTCGAAACATTATATAGCTGTTTAAGATAAAGACACTTTGAAAATTTTCCATTAAAAGTAGTAGAGGTGAATTATTGGGGTGATTTGGTAATACTGTGGTGTAGGGAACGAGACCTGGAATCTTTTAAAGGTGATCTATGACGACCCTGAAGTTTCCTATACCTATGACTTGGCTGGTTCTGTGACGATGTCTTAGTCGGGCTCTATCTAGAACATCCAGATGGATGTGATATGAAGGAATACAAAAAATTATATGCAAACAAGAGAAGGAATGATCATATTCAAAAGTTTACAAATTTCAGATATATAATTTCGAATGTTTATATTTTATTGCCTGAAAATTGCTTTCTGTATATACTTGTTTCACACAACACCTGAATGTTGAACATTTGCATTTAAGTATACTAATTCATTATTTTTATTATTTTCCATTGCCTTCCACTTACACATTAGAAATTAAGCGGTCACTTCTAATCATATGTATTAAAAACAATTTTTCCATAGTTTCAAATAAAATAACGTTATACTGATAGGTGAAAAAATTAAATAGTTAAAATTTGTTGGTTATATTCACAGACCCTATTTAGTTCTCGTGTTAGGTAGAATTTAACAAAACCATCACTTACATTTTATTCAATCAAAATTCCGGTTGTGTTATTTTTATTAAAAGCACTTGTTTGAAAGTGCTAGACACTCGGACGCTTCGGATGAAAATAGAATTAGTTTGCTCCTACGTGCACTTCGGGCAGCCATTCGCATGTTCACTCAAGTGTAATTAATAGCAAATACAAACTTCTGAAGATGGCACTGCAGTATATATAGTGCAGAGCCATTTTCACAAATTTCATTTGGGATATGTTGACTGAAGCCCGACCAGTTCCTGATTAGAACTTACTAGTCCAGTTATTCTATTGAGTTTCTGACCATTACCTCAATTTGCATGGCGACAAATGGGGTGATTTCTACATGAGTTGCAATTTGAAGAATGAAGTTATTATCATTTGACAAAAATGTAATTATTTTGTCCGTAAACATTCAAGTTCTGCTGTAATATAGGAATTAAACATACTTTTCACTTCAACCAATCGCTAGGTGATTGAATATTTCAGGGCAAGATATACTTACTATATATGAGTCTTCTGTATTAGAAGGTTCAAACAAGTATGGGAAAATGGGAGTTGCATATGATAAACGACGATTTTGATGTTTCCCTTCGCTTATGAGATAAAAAATTTGACTAATGTTATATTTTATTCTACCGCTTTAGAAAGGATACTTTGATACATGAATGCGTTAGAACTTTATCCAAAGAAACTTTAAAAATAAAATAATAATAAATAAAATAAATATTTTTTCTTCTTCCACAATTTACTACGAGAATTCGCTAATATTACTGTCTGCATGGGAAGATTGTTTTACGGTTTATACTTTTTCTTCTTTTTATGTTCAAAATGTACTTCCTTCCACACATATTACTGCTAAAAAATTTTCAACTGAAAAATAATGCAAATGCTCTCCCAAAATATATTCAAGCCAGATTTTACCTACTATTTCCATGCCATGAAAACCAAACACATTGTGTACTATTATTCTATAATATTATGGTGTTTGAAAATTAAGTATCTGTCATGCTTCAATTCGCACATACACGGGTAAGAATAAAATTAAATTTACTTAGAACCTTTCAAATTTGTTTTGATTGATTGATTTTTTCAGACACCGAGGACTATCATTTTTGGAAATTCAAAAAAAACTCCACTTTGTTAAATCATATCAAATAATTTTTTCCCGCTCTAAGTCACGGAGTGGAGCATGAACTTTTAAAATAATTTTTCCCCGCAAGAAGTAGAACACAGGAGGGGTTGGCGAATGGCAAAGCATTAAATTCTTCTTGGAAAACTCTCGCAGAAGAATTAAATTGATGAGCATCAGCAAGTGCTCATGCTTATGCAAAATGAAAGATTTCAAATTTATACTATTTATTCAGGGCCGTCTCTATATATAGGC
>JAUMHM010072336.1:0-14018 GCA_032362435.1 Melikaiella ostensackeni
TCGTCTCAATTCTCGACTCCCATTTTCCCCTCACTTAAGTTACCTCCCCTTCGGAACCACAAGGGGTTGGTAACAAAATGAGTCATTATATTGGAATTTAGAAGTGCGAAAACGAAGTTGAAAATTAGAAATAAACTGATCAATTAAGTTTTGGAAATGAAAATTTTCTGATTTGGAAAAAATAAATTTCAAAAACAAAATAAAATTGCTTCAAAGATTTCGTTTCCGGTTCTAAAAATTTAAGTGACAGCTATTTGCTGGGGACAAAGTTCGTTTGAAAGTTTGGAAAGACCATACACTTTAATTGAAATAATAATCCGTCAGCCGACAAATTGTTTATCTATCCTTCTTGAAGACTCATAGATAAACAAATAAATAAGGATAAATTAACATTGAATGGAATGGTTCCTGATCGAAGGAGAGTAAATTGGCTTGATAACCAAGCAAAATAATTCACATGTGACCGTAGGGTTACAAGATAATAACTATATAACTTGTGTAACATTTATGTAAGAATAAAATTTATGTAACATTTATGTAACAATAATGTCATATCTGAATAGTAATCAAAAATGTAAAACTCGCCAGGATTATATAAGTTTAACAAACAATCCATTCATTTAATAATAGATTTAATGCTTTCACGATGATTCATTATGATGAAAACCCCTCCTTTCATCAATCCTTTCAATTATATCCGTTATTAATGAAAATGCATAATAATTGATTTGATTGATTAAAATTTTACGAATCAATTTAAAATGGCGAACAAACAGTGATTCGACATTCCTGTTTATGTTCTGATCATATCTGAAGATGATCTCAGGCGAACCGGAATGTAAGTGCGGTTGCCGCCAGGAGATGATTCGGAACTCCCACTCTTAACACTGGGGGCAAATATGTAGCCGAGCCCCTGCAGTAATTGTCACCCCGGTATATTCCGACGTGACCAACGTTCAGGCGATTGACACGTGTACATCTTCCGTGTCTTATTATTAGCAACCAATTATAACTTCGACGCCTCATATCTCGTCGACTGATCACATCGCAATTAGTAGTCAAATTTCAGGAAAGAATCCATAGCGAAACGCCAGTTTTTCAGGAGTCTCACAACCTGATACAATTACCGAGCAAACTCCAAAAAGAAAGAGCGGTAAGCATGGCCTTAATGCCACATATTAGATTTCTTTCTTGAGTTACGGGGGTTTCAAATATTGGAAGTGACCCAATAAATTCAAGATATGAGAGGCACTACTTCCAAAATGGAGCCTTTCCAAGATGTTCAACCTTTCTTCACGCGCGTTCTGAGGAACCACTGGTATCCTTACCCATTAAGTATCCTCAAATTTGAAGATCGTCCGCGAGTCCGACTGGGACTAGTTATCATATAGGGTTGAAAGAAATTACTTTTGCACCTTTTTCACAGTACGTTGCATATAAATTAAATACAAATGCGGCAACGATTACCAATACGGGTCTTCAAATGACCGATGAGATAACGACTGAATCAGTTCAAAAAAGCATTTGTCCTATAGAAAACGTACCAGCAATGTAACAAAATACGTTCACAGCTGCCTACAGTTCGGCTTTCATGTTTTGGGGGCACCGCCTGCAATGGGAGCAAATTTCGTGACTCTCACGCCTTCAACTAGGGGTAAAAGTAGGTTTAATTTCCCGTTTAAGCAGTCCACAATAGACATGCACTATGAGACTTCACTTAGTTAATCTTCACTTTTTGCACACTCCACTCAGGCGGGAGTGGGTAGGTCCACTCCTTCCCAAAATTGATAGGACGTATCATCAAACGGTAGACACTATAGTGAAGAAATGGGGAATCACTCATACTGGGGATGATGAAACAAGTGTAGAAAATTTCCGAACTATAATAGAGGAGGCATCAATTATAAGTGGCGTCTTATAGAACAAGTCACCACTAGATACCAAAGTACTGATGAAAGAACAGCTGAATTTCTGACATGCTTGCAGGGTCTTTTCCTTAAGTTTCAGTGCCCAACTGTCATACAGGAACAGATAAATAGGGCACATCGCAATTTAAAACCTGATCTTCAACGGTCTATCTGGCGTTCCGAGTTTTCTGAATACAATCGGTTAACGTTACTTGCACTAAAGGTGGAAACAACGACTTGCTCAGACGAAAGTGAGCGGCCTCCACGACACTTCTACTTTTCTTCCAAGGCAGACCCAATTCTCCTATTGATGGAATTATACTTAATTCAACTCTCTCATATTCGACTCTTGAACCTCATTTGACTTGGAACTCTCATCCTGAAATTCTACCTGAACTGACTCAAAATAAAATAATTTTGACTCATCAGCCCGGGAGAACATCCTCCCCACTCTCACCAATAATTTTTCATTCGGGAACTCAAACTTCCAAACTCGCTAAAAAATATCTCTGTCACTCTAAGCCAGATTCTTCCTTGAACTAGGGTGAAACTGAATTCTCCGGAATTCCAGGAGGGATGGATTAATCTAATCAGAAATCTTCAGAAGTTGCACACAACCTTCTACCCGTATGGGTACCAATTTGAAACCCTACATCATTATTGATATAGGGGGTACTAAAATCCATTCATTCGCGGCGTAACGATGGCGAGCGGTACCACTGAAACTGTCATTGGCTAGAAGATGGTTAACGAAGAACTTTATTAATATCGAAACAATCTGCTACTGGAAGTCATCGTAGACGACTATGACGCTCATAAACTGAAGGTCCAATTAGAATCGGTATAAGAAGTGCACGAAACACATAAGGACGATCATTTAGGCCAAGATAAGACATTACATCATGCCTCAATTCGTGATTATTGGCCTGACATGTTCAGAAACATTACGGCACTCGTAATGAACTGCCAAATTTGACAGCTAAAAAAACCAGAATAAACCTTATTATGAGAAGTCATGATTCGGAAGATATTACAGGAGCCATGGACAGTAGTTGCAACTGACGTTATGAGCCTCTTTCCTCGGAGTAAATTTTGGCCATGAATATTTATTGGTTTTCCAGGACTTATCCTCGAAGTGCATTGAGTTGGCACATTTAAGGCAAACTAATGTCGAGAATATTAACAAAGCTTTCCTGTAATTGGTCGTTACAAGGTGAGGATAACTGCGGTGCTCCACTAAGACAGTCGCACAGCGTTCAATAATCGGGCGGTAAACGAACTAGCATTGGAATTCAGAATATACCGTTCCTTCACACCGCTCTAAAATGCTCAGGCGAACCCTGTTGAGAGAAGCAATAGGGTTCTCAAAATAAGGATCAGGTCACTTATTGACCAAGTTCACAGGAAGTGGGATCTCTACCTGAAAGAGTTCCACTTTGCCTGCAATGTGACACTGCATAGCCCAAATTTTGCGTTTTAATAAAATTCTGTTTTCAAAAGAAGTTATTCTAAAGCAGGAAATCCAAAATGTTCTTCTACGAAATGAATGACCGAAGAAGGATCAGAATGAGAAGAATGTGCTTCCAATAATCCAATTGTGAGGCTCATTTTGAAGCATAATTTTCTACTTTTGAGCCTTCGTGGATGATGTCTCACAGAAAATGATATTTTGGAGTTTGTGTATTCCATTTTTTTTTTAGAAAAGGAATATTATTTAAACGCAATTTTTTGGTTGTGTCTTTTCAGATAACTTTCACAGAAGATGTTTTTTTTAAAACATTTTGAAAGGTGAATCCCACAATTGACTTCGTTTCCGTTCTTCTAATTTCAGTTCCTAGTCCTAGGAATAGTAAAAATTTTTAAAATGGCAAAAAAAGCTGACCTTTTCAGGAAAAATATATATTTTCGACAAATTGCGAGCTTCAAAAGTTCCAATACTTGTAAGTTCGCTAAAAGAATGTTTTTATCAAATCAGTCAAATTCGCGGCAAGCGATTTTATGTCGAAAGAATTTTGTTACATGAACATGCACAGCTTGCATGGTTTGAAATGAATCCCATGTGAGAAAATTTCCTCCAGTCATATACTTCAATAATACGAGTGGTTAAATTATCGTTGAAGAATGTATGTACCAAAAATATGTAGGTTTTCAATATTACTATTTATGACGTTTAAATAATGTTCTTTGATAACGTTTAGGGCCAGTATTTCTCAACCGATATGAAAAAGTTGTTAATATTTTTATCATACGTTGACTGAAAGATTGGCAAGAAACGTAATTTACAGAAGCTTATCTGTAGGAAAATAAGAATATTTAATTTTCTCTTCACTTGGCGTTAATATTATATGTAAAATGTACTTCAACTTTCAAGTGAAAATTGTAAAATGATCCCGGAAAATATGCTGCATTTAACTGAAGTTTTCACAGAAAAAAAGGGTTTATTTTACGTTTAAAAACCGCCTCTGAATTTTATTCTCACTTCATTTTTTTACAGTATAACAAAATCACTAAATCATCTTTTCAATTTTGTATACGGTATTGTTATGAAGCGGAAAACGATGAGGTTAGTATTTGTAATAATCCACATCCTAAATAAATATTCGGTTTCAAAAATCGAAGTTGCGCACTTCGGTCTGACGTAACGACTAGCGTGATAAAGCCGAGACTGATAAGAAGGGAAGGGAGGACGAGAAGGAAGCCGTAATGATCAGATCCACCGGCATGCCTAGTGTATCCTGATGTCTCAAACCTTTGATCAATTTTATCTCTGTCGAAAATACTAGATGTTCCCAATTTTATTTTTGTGTGCAGTTTTTTGAACTTGGAAGCCCAGGACTTGAAGTGATCACAGGGACGCATGTCGATCACGAGAAGCGAGAAAGGAAAGCGAGGAGATCAGATCGGAGAATTTCGTTGAGAATCGTTCTTACAATTGTCAACGGAAAATCTGCACCTGTCCGGATTCAACGATTTGCATTATCTCTTAACTCGATCCGGTATCTTTCGGATCGGATCTGTAGTAGACCCACCCGAAAATGTTCGGATCGGATTTGTGTGTGATACATCCGGCCAGGTATTTTTCGGTTCGGGTTTCCAAGAGATCCAGACCGGAGAATATCGGATTAAGCCCAACCTGTCCATCTCTATTTATATGACTGCTCGAACTTTATGAAATTGGAGTCTGTTGTACTTGGAACTTATGGTTGCGCACTAGATTCACGTCCCACTTCCGGATGTGCATTAGACTTCTCTGGCATTTGCGATCGCGCACTAGAGTTAAGTTACACTTACGGCTGTGCAGTAGACTTCTGTGGCATTTGTGGATGTACAATACAGTCAAGTTGCATTTTCGGCTGCGCAGTAGACTTTTGTGACACTTTTTATTGTGCTCTAGAGATAGGCTGCACTTCCGTCTGCGCAGTAGACTTCTGTGTCATTTGTGGTTGTACAATACAGTTAAGTTGCATTTCCGGCTGAGCAGTAGACTTTTGTGGCATTTTTTATTGTGCACTAGAGATAGGCTGCACTTCCGGCTGCGCAGCAGACTTCTGTGGAATTTGTGGTTCCACTATAGTGTTATATCGTACTCACGGATGCGCAGTAGGCTTGTGTGGTATTTGCAGTAGCACATAAGTTATGTGGTAGTTATAGTTGCGCAGTAAATATATATAATAATTAAGACTGCGCAGTGGAGTGGTTTTGCAATTAAAGCTGCGCAGTACAATTTTGCTACAGTTACATATGCGTTGTAAAATAATATGGAACGCACAGATACACAGTAGAGCTATATATAATGCAAGTATATGTGCAGTACACTTATACAACAGATAATGCTGCAGAGTAGATGTATCTTGTACTCATAGCTGCACATTAGAGTTATATGGCATTCAACTCAGCAAGTAAACTAGTAGACTAGAGTAGACTTATACAACAGATAATGCTGCAGAGTAGATGCATCTTGTACTTATAGCTGCACACTAGAGTTATATGGCATTCAACTCAGCGCAGTAAAGTTATATAACAGTAAAGACTGCGCAGTAGACTCTCATAAAAGGTAAGGCTGCGCAGTAGAGTTATATGACAACTGAGGCTGCTCAGTATAGTTTGCATAACAATTAAGGCTACGTAGTAGAGTTACATGAGGACTACACAATCGACGGAGAGTTTAGGTACATTTCTTTCGACCGTTTGAGAATTCGTACTTCACATCAAAGACGAATATCTGTGTATAAAGTGGTTCCACGACTTTCTAAGCAGAATCATTCAAGATATTATAAAATCCAGCGTTGAATCCGTCCGAGTTGGAATTATTTTTGAGAACTAGTCAAAAACTCTACTGTTAGGTTTTAAGTCTCATACAATTGTATTTCGCGACTATAAACCGCATAGGAGTCTACTGCGCAGCCAAGACGCAGAATAATGTTACTGTGCATCTGAAATGAAGACTGTAGAGAAGAATGGCAAAATATTGATGATAGGAAATATACTAGAAATGAAAAAATCGAACATTGAATTGAAAATTGGAGAAACACAGATTTTCGAAGAAAGTGCGAGGAATAGAAATCCTCAAACAAATAAACACAGTAGGGCAAACGAGCAAAGGTAGAGAGTAGCAGCGATATTTAGCGATCAGCAACTCAGATATTATAATGGTCATGATGAAATAAATTCTGAAATCAATGAAATTTTAGAACGGAGTGATTTAAATTAAAAAGCGACCGTAATAACCATCCAAATACATGTCGATTGACTGGGAATATTATTGAGGACCTAGCGTTTGAATGAGAAGAAAATATAAATTAGCAAAATATAAATGTCCTTCAATTAAAGCCAATTGTCAAAATGAAATGATACAATCAGTAATCGACACAGGATTTGAATTTGAATGCATCTCAGAGAATTTATTTCAAAAGCTAGACCAGTCAATAATTGTAAATTTATCAATCGCGAACATCTGTTTTGTGTTGAAAATCCCCCCATTGATTTTTTTTCGCTACATTAAACTTTCAAAAATTATTACATTGTACTTTTTTTATTCACCAATGTCAATATTGTTTAAATGAACCGTGAGTAATATAACGTCCGCCGTATACCAGAGTATGCGGCACGCAGGGCGAAATGCATCATCCATGAATTAATTGCATGTCAATAAATGATGTAGTCAAAAAGTAATTTTCAATAGAACGATATTTTCCCGGATAATGTGAGCTTCACCTTAAAAAATGCATACATCAAAAAAACGTTTTAATCATAATTTATAGGACATTCAATTCGAAGTGCGCCCCTATACCCCACTCTCCCCTAGTACTAAAATTGAATTTTGATGGAATTTCAGGGACAAATTTGTGCGCAAGAAATTGAGTGGAAATCAAATATTAAGATAGAGCGGTAATAATAAATAATCGAACTGATAGAGAACCAGTAGCGACATTAAAATCAAAATCGTTAGATAAATTATTAAAATCAAACGAGAAGTCAAATAAAAAGAATTTATACACGAATCGCGACTCGAATGTAGATAGAATTTTGGAAGCAGGCACCGAGCAAGGTCCAAATGGCGATATCGTAAATAGGAAAGTAAACTCTCGTAATAAAAAGGGGATCATGAATAAATCGAGAAAACTGCAAATGCGGTCATCTACTTATCGAGAGATTAATGAATGCGGAATAACTGATAGCGAACATGGCGAGAATTATTTGAATAATAACCAAGGTAATGAAGATATCCTTGCTCGGGATGATCAGGTTGTAAACAATAAGGGCATCAAAATTAAAACTAAAAATATTTTAAAAAATGGGAATGAAGATTTACGATTTGTAACTGAAGTTACTGGGATAAGGAAAGCAAGCAATTTGAACACGTTTCCACGATCGAGGCGGTGGATAAAAGTAAACCGAAAGCCGGTAGAAAATCAGACCAATAGATAAAGTATTCGATCGAAAAAGCAGATAGATTGTCACAAGATAAGAAAAGAAACGTACTTGAAATCATAAAACAGCATTGAAAAAATTTTCTGACGAGCCGGGCTGTATTAAAGGCTATGAACATGAAACGAGAGTCAATAACAAAAGAACGATAATTTGCAAAAATTACCCGGTTCCTTTTGCAAAAAGACCGAAACTTAGAACAGAATTGCGGAAATTGGAACAGTTATAAATCATAGAATCATCAATAAGCGAATACTGTAATTCTCTCGAAATAGTCGAAAAAGCGATGGTAATGTACGTATATGTCCTGATCAAAGATATTTCAGCGAAGGAAGTGAGTCAGAATATGATGGGCCATTCGATATTGACGACATCCTGCAGAAGCATGAGGGAAAAACGGTTTTTAGTAGCACAGATCTCACGCAAGGTTTCTTTCAGATTCTTATAAAAAAGGAATCTGGAAAATATACTGCATTTGTTTTTGAGGGCAGAGCATATCAGTTCTTCAGGGTTCCATTTGGTATCAAGACTGCAAGTAAACGTTTCAAGAAAACATCAAATACAGTTTTTGGTGATGAGTTTAATGCATTTCATACAGTTTACGCTGAAGATAATTTGGTGTTGAAAAGAAATACAATTTTTGAGCTACATACTTACACTTGAATGCATCAAGCCAAACCTCGATAGACTAAGAGCGATCATGGAAATCCCACCTCCGAAAAACCAGTCAGAGCATAAGGGAATTCCAGGCACATGCGGATATTATAGAAGATTCGCGAAGGAACATGCAAATTTTGTAGATCCGCTTCGTGATCTGTTAAGTTGGAAGAATGAATTAAAATGGGAAGGGAACTATAACGTTTTTATACATGAGAAACAGCAAAATTTTCTACATGCCGTCTCCTTATCGCACTATATGCTTTAAAAATCGTTCTGGTCGCGAACAGGTGCAAGAAAAAAAAAGTGCAATTTTATTATAAATCGATGACGAGAGATGTGAGGAAATCATCGTGCTTGTAAACAGATGCTTGACAGCTCATGAAATGAATTATTCAATAACAGAATTAAAAGTACACTCAAAGTCCCATACAAGTCCGACTTTGTTTCTTGCCTAAAATGGCCTTGGACATATGGCGGAGCGACTTCAATGTCAAAAAGCAGGGCCGTATGAACTTTTTCCAGTAGGACAACATGATATTTATAAACCTAATTTTGTACAAATGTAGATTTTTGTTATCATAAGGTATGGACCTTTTTTAATAATGTAGGCTACTTAATGAAAAGAGAACTTTCCGCGTGTATTTAAAAATAAATGCGAGATATGCACACAAGTGTTCGAACTACCCGCTTTGTTTGTACGGTCCTGGACGAGTTTGCTGGCTCCAGAGTGCCGCTCTCTGTACCAACATTTAAAATTTGCACTGATCATTTGACTAAAAGTTTTGCTTTAAGAAACTCAGTTTTACAATTCCAGATTACAAATGTGTAGATAATACCGCTGCCAACTATCTGAGTAGAATTGGAACAGAGGAACTCGACCAAAGGAATGAAAATGAATTTATAGTAGTGCAATTCAGTGAAAAGAACAATGCAAGAACTTAGTACGTTTTTCCGTATATATTGATTTTCCCGCCATTCTAGTTGGGTGAACTATACTAGTGAAGTCGAAAATTGGAACTGTGGTAATTAATGTCAGTACAGGTATGCCTCCTCACAAACTTCAATTTAATGAAGTGCGAAGGTCCAAAATAGTTAAAATTTTACTTATTAGAGATGAATCTATAGTTTTTCGCAAAATATAAATTGGAAATTCTCAAAAAAAATGGGAGAAAATCAAGAGCGAAAGCCTAACGACAAAATTTCTAACGCAAATGTGAAAACAAGTGACTTTGTTTCGTCAGAAATTTCACACTTTTCAAATGCAGAGAGGAAAAGAGGTTCGTGAGTTTCCACATATCATTTTTAGGCCTCCCAAAATTAGGTCAGAGGTTGATGCAAATACGTTTGGATTGGCTGAAGTAGAAAACGAAAATAAGATTAAAGGAATACACAACAGAAGGAATTTGCGAAAGTACTTTGCAAGGGGTGACTGATTTTTTCTCCACCATGAAAGAAATAAGCGAGATGGATTTAAAGTTTAAGGGAGCACCGGTTACTAATAAGTATTCAAAATACACAATTCAGAAACTGAGTGTAAAAAGTGTAATGTTTTAGCAGACACATAAAATGTAAATGTGATGAACGAAAGGTTGATCTAGTAGAATTCTTATGAAAAGATGTAAAACATGTGTAGAATAGTACGAGAATTGTACTAATGGATTGACAAAGAATGAATGAACTTGAAGTGATGTGTTTATGAAGACAAGACTAATAATATCCAATTATTTTTAAGCAGAAATATTATAACTCAGAACAGACGAAATAATAATATGATGATCAACCTCATGGATGGATTGTATAATACCCCAAATCATAAATCTACTGCCTGCTCCAAAAATCTAGGTTATGCTCTTGGGCCTGACATAAGGACTCACGTGATAAAACCAAGACTGATAAGGAGGGGAATAATAAGGGGAAGAAGGACGAGGCGAAAGCCGAAATCATCAGATACACCGGTAAGCCCGGTGTGACCGGTTGTCTCGAACCTTTATTAAATTTTATCCATGTCGAAAATACTAAATGTTCTCTATTCTATTTGTTGGTTCAGTTTTTGAACTTGGAAGCTCAGGACTCAAAATCATCACAGGGATGCCTGCTGATTACGATAATGGTATTGTTAATAAACAAATGTTTAATTTAATAATCTAATCCTTGGCGTTCTTACAAAAAGGATTTTCAATAAAGTAAAGTTTCGAATAAAAATTGTAGAATGTCTGTTCTGAGAATAGAAGTTCACTTTAGCTTGATAGGAAAGTTTTTTCTGACAACTTTCATCAACTCTGTTTTCTATTGAACATTCTTCGAAACATTCAATAATTTTCGAGAAAAAAATTATTAATTTTCTAAAAACGTTTCTTTTCTCTGAAGAATCGAAGTAGCTCTGAAGTTAAAAGATTAAGGCTAATTTGGAAACTTGAGCTTTTAAATTGAGAAAATTAAGTGTACGTGCAAAATTAATGAAAATAGGAAGAATTTCATCTCCGACCTCGGACAATAGGATCCCCCTCAGTGATTGGTTCCATTACCCTACGGTTCATGTAGAATCCATCGAGAATAAGATATTTAATGTTCTTTGTAATGAATTCTCTCTCAAATTTGTTTCCCCAAAAATGTAGTTAATAGAACACAAATAGTTGAATTATCGTTGAAAAATGTATGTACTTCTTGAACAGTATAGAAACGCATCAAGTATGTATACTCAAGTAAAGCAATTTGATAAAGTTTAGGGCCAGTGTTTCTTCACCCAATTCGAAAAACTTGTTGGTATATTTATTATACGTTTACGAAGTGATTGGCAAGATACGTCATTTACAGACGCTTGTTTGTAGAAAAATACTAACGTTTAATTGACTGTTTCACTTGGTGTTGATATAAGATGTGAAATATACATTGATTTTCCAGAGAAACTTGTCAAAGAGTACGGGAAAATATACTGAATTTGACTCAAATTTTTACAGGAGGAAGAGGTGTGTTTTACGTTTGAAAGTCAGCTCTAAATCTCATTTTAACTTCGTCTTTCTACTGTTTAGCAAAATCGTTGAATGAATGCTACAATTTTGTATACGGCATTTTCATGAGAAAATCTTTATGCTTAGTAATATTAATTAGTTTAAAAAAATTTTCGATTTTTTTTCAATTCAGAACATTTGAATTTTCAATACTTTTCCGGAATAGGGATTGAAAGAAAAATGAACCTTTCAATTTGTCGTAAATGAACAAGCAGTTTCCATCAATATTGGCACGATGAATTTGAATATGTTTGCTAATTGAGTGTATCTCTTTTAATTTCAAGTTATTTCATATTTTCAGTGTAGAAAAAAATTGAAATAAAAATTTGAAAATTATTGAGTGTACAGAAAATTATTCACAATATGAAGAAGTTCTGTACACAAAAATTGTGTAATTTAAATTCTTTATAGAGTATATAAATCATTTACCTAACCATTTTATGTACATGTGTGTACAACCGTGTGTTGCTGATAAAACAAGATTGAAGATGAGTCGAACCACTCACCTTTTATAGAAAAGTCAAATTTCTCGATTTTCCTTCTAATTATATTCCAGATTCAAATTTGACCAGAATGCACACAGAGTTGAATGAATAGATTGCCAGAAAAGGATGAATGACTTGCTTTGCTCGCCACAAGTATCGAGTTATTAAAAGGTGTCGGCTGGTGGCGAATAAAAATATTTGTTTACACTCATGTTCACAACTCCTACCGCAAAAAGTAACATATGTTAAATGAATGTAGTTCCTATTTGAAATAAAAATTCTCTACTTTATTCAATGTTTGTTTATATCATTCTGTAAAAGCTCAGTTTTATGTTCCTTGAAATACTTAATATTTTCTTTTATTCACTTCAAGAAGAAATAAGTGAATATCGAAAAAGTGGAACTATTCAATCAATCTTTTTCATGATATTTGAAAATGATTTACATCCTTTTTTTTGTATTGATATAAATCACAATGAATTTAAAAATAGTAATAAGCGAGATGAAAAAGTTGGTTCTTGTTTAAAATTCAATTTTATGAAAATTGAATGTATTCGGCTTTCTTTACTTTACGTCTGCCTGGTAATGCAAATTGATTCTAATTATTAGTTTATGAGTAAGTTCATTAAAAAGAATTGGTCACGTGACAGAATGGTGCATGTCCTTCATTGATTGATTGATTTGATGTCGACGGACGGGAACGTGAGTGCACTTCCCGGGCGCTCAGGCTAGAAAGCCCATTCTGCCGCACCCGTGGTTATTCTCAAGGCAGTACAACGAAACCGGATATCATCACCGAGTTAGATCTCGGTGCATTTGTTGTTCCCAAAGTTCTGGAAAACATTCCTTTGGGTGTCAGGCGTACTTTTGCAAAGCAGAGTGAGCCTCAGCCACTACGCCATTTGGCAGCCTCCCTAGCCAGGCTTAAGTGGACGGAGCAATTTTTTCTGAGGTCACCAGATGTCCACATTCGGCGCACTGTCCTAGTGTGTTATGTGAAAGTATGCCTGTGTGTTTATTACTTGAAATCCGTCAGCGACCCCTGAGGGGTAATCCCCTCGAAATGGAGCCTCTTTTCAGGGGACCTACAGTTTAAGGTGGATTCCGAACAACCAAAGCCTCGGAAAAAATAATGGGAATAATGAAGTATGTGAAAATAACTTATCAATTAAATGTCTTACCGGATAAAAGTAAATATTTTTCTTGATATTTTTTTGCACAAACTCACCCTCAAAACACGAGTATACTTTCTATATGAACAAACTTGCGTTGCTGGACGACATTTAAATAATCTGTTGAATTTACTGAAGAATTCAAATTTTGGGATCCGATTCACTTTCTGTATCTTCTTCATGCTTATTTTTGGTGTCTTTTACGGAATTTTCCAAGACTCAATCTCTCAAACTTGCCCGATTCTATTTTCTTTCAAGCATTTCTTTTTATCACTGTAAAAAGTCCTCCAGGAGAAAAATTTTTAATTAATGGGCTTTTGCGTAATTTGAAAAAATATTTTTCAGAACACTAACATTTTCTGTGACGAGAAAGATAGTTATTCAAAATAAATCAGGGTTAAAGACAATTAGAAAAAGAAATTTATTGATTCCTCAAGCCTAGGACATGTTAAAAAATTGTTTTCTGGTAAAAAAATGATAAAACTTGATTTTTTAAGATTATTAATCACTGAGTCCGTAATAAGCTTGAAAGCTCATTAAATTTGTTTCAGATTTTTTCTCAACTTGTCAGTATTATATATATCTTAAGAGTCAGTATGTCTAAGTAGGCATTATATCCTGGAATATATGGAAAAACGTTACCAGACCCGCAGTCGGGTCTCACAACGTCATCGTCAGTTCGGGTTTAGCAAGGTTAAGCCAACGTAGTTTTTGGGCTCGTATAAGCGGTTTAAGGTATATAATTTATATATATATATATATATATATATATATATATATGTATATTGGAGAAATGGGTCAAATAACCACCGTAGAGTACCCCTGGGAGCGACCGCCATCCAGAAAAATGAAAATGGC
>JAUMHM010072394.1:0-14016 GCA_032362435.1 Melikaiella ostensackeni
GCAAATCTTGCCACTCTTCAGATTATGTATGCAAAAAACCAGACAAAATGGCTTCTTTGTTTGGACTCAGTTTTACATTTAGGATTTCCCCATGATTTCGAAGGCCCTTAAGGATTTGAAGCCCCGGTCTGTTCATCGTTTACCATTGTTATGCGTTGTTACTGAGTGAGAGGAAGGAGTGCAAGAAAGGGTGGGGTGGAAAGGGGAGGAGCAGGGTTCAGGGGAGCACTCTGGAAAGGGGCGACGAATAGGGGAGGTGGATGTGAATGAGTTGGATGGGATGGGAGTGGTGGGGGAATAGAAAGAGATAGGTGTAGGGAAAATGAAGAGGACGGAAGGAGATGCTATTAAAGAGAAAGAGGTGTGAAGAGCGGAATGAAGAAGATGAAGGATAAGAGGGCGGATTATGTAAGGGGGAAAAGTAATGGACGAACGGTAGATGTGAGAAGAAGGGGAGAGGTGATGGTCTGAGGAGGACTGTAAGGACGGGGGGGAGTGAAGGTGGAGGAGTGGGGTGGGAGGGGAGTGGTGATAAAGAGAGGTGGGGGAAAGTAAGGAATGGATGTAGGAAAAATGAAGAGGGCGGGAGGAGAGTGTTACGAAAGAGGCAGGGTCTTGTGGAGGGAAATTAGGAAGACGATGAGTGAGTGGGGGAATTATGAAAAGGGAAAAAGTAATAGTTTAATGGTAGATGTGAGAGTGAGGATCAGAAAAGGGGTAATGGGAGAGGTGGCGGATAGGAGAGATGGATGTGTATGAGTCGGCTGGGAGGAGAGTGGTGTGTAGGAGTCGAGTGGGAGGAGAGAGGTGTGTAGGAGAGTTGATGGGCAGTGATTTGGGTAGAGAAAATTAAGAGGTGGAGAGGAAAAAGGAAAATAATGAATAAATAGTGGATATGAGACTAAAGAGTGATGGTTAGAGGAGAGATTTTGGGGGAGGTAACGGATAGGAGAGTTGGATGTAAAAGAATCAGATGGGAGTAGAGTGGTGTGTATGAGAGTCGAGAGAAAGGGATATGGTTAGAGCACATTAGGCGGAAGAGAGGAGATGGGATTGGAGGGCAAGAAAGAGTGCTAGGGAAGAACAATAGGTGAGGGAGGGGAGTGAAGAAGATTAATGGTGAGAGCGAGCATTATGGGAAGGGGGAAGTAAGGAACGAACGGCAGATGTGAGAGGAAGGGAGATGGGAGGGAATATGAGGTGGAAATATAAAGGTTTGATATCTCGTGTTATTGAAATACATATTTATAAATTTGACGATGTGTGAACGCTTGTGGGGTGTTTTTTCAACCAATTGAATAGCATAGGTACATCGGGGCACACTTTGCACTTGTAAGGTAGCTATGGTAGGTAAGGTACAAAATTAATTCAGAACGATCCCGGGAGAGGAATAAGGAATGTTGTTATACATAACGGACTGGGGCTTGTTGCTGGGACGACCCGAGGGTAATTGCTTACGAGTTTACCAGCCCACTCCATCCTTTAATATTGTGCTGGGTTCGAAACATGCTGTATTCTACATTGGTGCACCTTTACCTTGAATCCAGATTATTGTCGAATATAGCTACATTGCACATACTACATATCTTTTTCTTTTAATTTCACAAACTTTATTGGAAAATCTCCTTTAATTCTGAAACATTCTTAAAGTGTTCCATACATAAATTGAGAATATTATTCAAAAGCAAACGAAAACAAAACAGGGTGGATGTATTATTCCACTTTAAAGAAAAAAAATGATCATCAAGGCTTATTGTGACAGCAAGGATAAATGGTGTTTTTGACACACGTTAGATCATTAGTAGCACACGAATTTTCGACAATGAAGCTGCGAGCCACATAGAGAGATTGTATATTTAGCCATAGAGCCTGAGGGCTGGTGTACCTGTATGTAATGCAAACTGTGACGTTACCTCTTGATGCGAACCGTATAGGTTTATAATGGCGAACGTCTATGTTTATGGGTTACCTATTATACTTGGAGTTTAATTACGGAAATAATTTGTGTTATATAGGGACGCAGTTTGGACTGATAATCATTCGCAAAATCGTTCTGTTATTCTTGTTTAGCGACCCGAGAATGAGGGTATACTCAAATGTTAGGCAGTTTTTATTAATTTGTCGGGTTAGGGTGATATCATGCCTATTCAGAAGAAGAACGAAGAAGGTGCCAATTCAGGAGAAGTGGCAAGAAGCTACCTTTTCATAAAAAGAGGCAAGGACGTGCCTATTCAGAAATGAATTTTTGTTACCCGAATTTAAATTGTCAGTACTGGCAGTATTTAAAGGAAATAATTTTGAAATTGATTTTCTCTTCCTCCATTATGTCGGGCAAAATACCCTTGATCAATAAGATAATAAAACAATTCATCAATAACATAATGGAGGAAGAGAAAATCATTTCAAGAACGATTTTTGTAAAATACTACCAGTGCTACCAACTTACATTCGGGTCAAAAAAATTCATATTTGAACATTTGCGTTCTTGTCCCTTCTCTTGAATAGGCACGATCTTGCTACTTTTTCTGAATTGACACCTTCTTCCTTCTTCTTCTGAATAAGCATCATATTGCGCTAGCCCAACGAATTAATCCGTCATCTGTATTAATGAATCACTCGTTCTATTCATCTTCTTCTATATAATTAGGTTAAAAGATCCAGTTGTTGAGGACGTACCGATTGTTCGTCGTCGAAGATAAAATTCTTTCTATTTTCACCATTTTCTCACGCAACACTTAATTTTTATGATTCAGAACCATAGTAGTGACTTATTTAATGACTTCTACTGAAAAAATAGCATATTGAAGTTTGAGGATAGAAGAAATCAACTGTTTCCTCGACAAATGGTATCCCCTCTGATATTGGTGCTTTTACTAGGGTGAGGTGAAAATGCTAAAAGTAATCGAGTCGTTTTAGCTAAGGAGAAAAAATTTGTGGGTTAGCATCCGAAAAAAGTGGGGAAATAATTTTTGGAAATCGGTTAATATCTTCTGTTCTGTTTCTGGAATTTATAAATTTAAAAGAACTAATAGGGAATTCGGTTTGAATTTTGAAATGTAAAATCCGAACAGAAGATATGGACGAATTAATTTTTTTTTACTTTTTGCAGATGCCAAACTGCTAGTTGCTTAAACGATTTGATTAATTTCAACATTTTCACTCCCTTCACCCTATCTAGCTTTTCTTCATCTTTATTCATGCTTGCATTTTAATTCGTTTGAACTTTTTAATTTTTTAAATAAAAATATAGTTGCAATGGTTTCATACTTTTAAGTATTCATTTTTTTCATTCATGTTTTAATTTTAATTTTGAAAACTCATACACACAAAGGTATAATCTTAATATTCTATGAATATATTATTATGGTTCAATTTTTTGAATTCAACGCCAAAAACCCTGAAAGCGTCAGTTTCAAACACAAAAAAACTATGTCCCCAAGGATTCAGAAAAAATTATAAATTAAATTTTCCACTTGCGGAAGACAACTAACTTTAGAAAAAGAACCGCCCGCGAAACTCCACTCTCGAACCTCACAGACGGTTACCTTCGGTTATCTTCCGCAAGTCAAAAATGTAATTTATAATTTTTTTCTGACTGATTGGGAAAATAGCTTTCCATACAAAACCCTGAAAATAATTGAAATCTCGTTAAGCCTTAAAAATCCTATTGAGATCTTTTAAATCTTTTGAAGTTCCTTTATACTTCTTGAAATATTATAAAATCACTTCAGATATTTACAATCTGTTTAAATTCCATGAAATCCCTTCAAAAAAGCCGCGAAATTCCACGAAATCTGATGATATTTTCTGAAATCATGGAAAATATATTAAAATACATTGACAAATTTAAAAAAGTCTCAAAGACTTTGAAATCCTCGGAAATCTGTTAAAATCTCTCAAAATTCCTCAAAAATCCCTTGGAATCTTTTAGAGTACCCTAAAATCTTCGAAATAATTTGAAATCCCTTCAAATTCTTCGAATCTATTGGAAATTCTTTGGAATCTTTTAGGATGTCCTGAAATATTTAAAATTATTAAAAATTTTTTGCAAATTTCTTAAAGTCTGATGATAGTTCGTGATATTCTGGAAAAATTATTAAAATACATCGAAAGCTTCTAATAGAATTCCTTAAAATCTATGAAAACCTCGGAAATTCTTTAAAACTATGTGATTTTTTTTGAATACATAACAATCATATTCTAAAACATTATAGGCCCGATAAAGTCTCCCCAAATCTTCCGAAATTAAAGGAAATTATTTAAAACTATATGAATTCTTATTAAGTACCTTGAAATCTTTACAATCCTTGGAAATTCATTGACATTATTTGAATTTCTTGAAATTTCCCTGGAATCTTTTAAAACACCCTAAGATATTTAAAATCCTTTGAAATCATTTAAAATTTCTTGCAATTATTTTAAGCTCTTGAAAATTCCTTGGAATATTTCAAAATACTCTAAAATATTTCAAGTCCCTTGAAATCCTTTCAAAATTCTTGAAATATTTTAAGAATTCCATGGAATCCTTTAAATTTCCTAAAATATTTAAAATTCTTGAAAATCTTTGGAAAGACGTTGAAATATTTAAATATTTTTTCAGATTTTCGAAAACCTTTGAAATCCTTCAATTCTTGTGAACAAATGTTTTGCAGTCCACTAGATTATTATGAAATCCTTCAAAATCTTGTCAAATTACATGAAATCTGATGATATACCATGAAATCCTTTGAAATATTTGAAGTCCTATATCATCCTTTGAGATCCTGGGAAATTCATTATTAAATATATGTTTGGAAATCTTGGAAATCTTGGAATTGTTAATATCTATTGAAATCCTTTAAAAATCCCTTAAAATTTCATCAGAATGCTTTGGAATCTTTGACATTCTCTAAAGTCCCTTGGAATTATAAAAAACACCTTGAAACTTTTAAATTCTATGAAATCATTCAAAATTCTTAGAAAGTTTAGGAAATTCTTTGCAATCCCATAAACAAATTTCAAATATCTTGAAACCTCCTAAAATCTTTGAAATAATATCAAATCCCTTAACTAAATCTTGTAAAATTTTTGTCGTTGAATTGTCCTTGAACTGCCTTAAAATCTTCAAAATGTTTTTAAACTTCTTCAAACGTTTGAAAGCCTTGAACATTCCTTAATAGAATTAAAATCCTTGGAAATCCTATTAATTCCCTTGAAAGCTGTTGAACTCCTTTGCAATACTCTTAAATCCCTTAAAATCTATTGAAATCTTTTTGAATCTACTACCTAATACTACTACTATCTGATAAGAAGTTTTGAAATTTTTGATATCCATTGGATTCCTTTAAAATTTCCTTGAAATCCCATAAAAACGCTTTGAAATCTTTGACATTCTCCAAAGTCCCTTATAATCATTGAAAATACTCTAAAACCTTTTAAATTCTATGAAATCATCCAAAATCTTTAGAAAGTGTAGGAAATTCTTTACAATCCCATGAAAAAATTTTTAATATCTTGAAACCCCCCAAAATCTTTGAAATAATATCAAATCCCTTAATTAAGTCTTATGGAATTAATTGAACTGCCTTGAAATGATTTAAATCTTTAAAAAATTTTAATACGTTTTAGAGCTTTGAACATTCCTTGAAATAATTAAAATCATTGGAAATCCTATTCCTTTAAAAGCTGTTGAAATTCTTTGCCATACTCTTAAATCCCTTGAATTCTATTGAAATCCTTTAAAATTGTTCGAAATTCATAGAAATACTTTAAAACTGCATGGAACTTCTTTAATCTTGTGAAATTCCTTGAAAGTCCCTTGAAATCCCACAAGAATGCTTTGAAGTCTTTGACATACTTTAAAGTCCATTGAAAAAATGTAATGATGAAAATTATTAAAAATACCCTCAAACATTTTAGATTCTATGAAATCATTCAAAATTCTTAAAAAGTGTGGGAAATTCTTTGCAGTCCTATAAACAAATTTTTGATTTCTTAAAACCCCCTGAAACCTTTGAAATAATATCTAATCCCTTAATTATATCTTGTGAAATTCCTTGAACTGACTTAAAATCTTTCGAATCTTTTAAAATTTCTTGAAACGTTTAAAAGCTTTGAACAATCCTTAAAATGATTCAAATCATTGAAAGTCCTATTAATCTCCTTGAAAGCCTTTGAAATCGCAATAATAAATTACTCGTTCAAACGTCAACTCGATAGTGATGTTACCGTTCCTGAAAAGTGCCCTAAAAAGACGTTACATCGCAGTTTTGATGTGCTTTTGGAATTGCGCATCAAAACTGAAGTATAAAGTCATTTTAATGCAGCTGTGAAGATGAGCCATATAAAGTGGCACTTTATAGAACGAAAAAAGGTGTCAAAAAGTGCCTTTTTTATGACTATGATAGAAAAAAATCTTTTAAACTTCTTAAAACATTTGAAAGCTTTGAACATTTTCCTGAAAATCTTTCAAATGCTTCTGGCTTTAAGTTTATGACGAAACAAGAATTTTCTGATTTTGAAGATTTTGCGTCGTTATTTTTGAGTCTTATCCTGGAAAAACCAAAGGGTCTAGATAAATGGCAGTCCATATAAGATGTGTGACAGACAAAAAATATGAATTTTTAACCAAACAGTTGCATTAACAACCAAATAGTTGACCTTTCAAGCAAAAGACACAAATTTTCAACAAAATAGGTCAACTTTTAACCAAATAGTTGAAGTTTCAACCCCAAAAAAAACGAAACTTTTTGAAGACAGTTGACTTTTTAACAAAAAAGTGTATTTTCAAATAAGAAAGATAAAGCAACCAAAAATAAAGCAACCAAGAAAAGTTGAATTTTCGACGAAGAAAGATGACTTCAATAAATAGTTAAATTTCCAACAAAATAATTAAAGTTTTAACAAAATAGTTGAATTTTTAACCAAATAGCTGAATTTTCAACCTAAAAAGTTGGATTCTCAACAAATACATGAATTTTCAACTAAATATTTAAATTTTTAAATGAAAAATATATTTTTTCAACCGAAAATGGAATAGTTCAATTTTGAATTCAAAAAATTACTTTAGAAAAAAAAAGAATTTTCAACTAGTTGAATTCAGCGAAAAAACGGATTTTTGACAAAAAGACGAATTATCTGCAAAACAGTTGAATTTTAGACCCAAAAATATGATTTCTCAACAAAAACGTTAATTCTCTACCAGATAGGTACATTTTCAAATGAACAGTTTAATTTTTAACTGAATAGTCAAACTTTTAACCAAATTGTTGAATTTTCAAGCCAAAAGGACAAATATTCGATAAAACAATAGTTGAATTTTCAACTGAAATGATGAATCTTTAGCCAAAAAAAAAAAGATCTTTTTACCAAGAAGATTATTGCTTCATCAAACGAGACGATTCTTCAACAAAAAGCATTAATTTTCAACAAAATTGTTCAATTTTGAAGCCAGAAAGACGAATCATCTCCAGAACAGTTAAATTTTTCATCCAAGAATATGATTTTCCAACAAAAAATTTAATTTTCTACAGAACAGTTGAATTTCCAAATAAGAAATTAAATTTTTAACGAAATAGTTGAATTACAAAACAAAAATATGAATTTTCAACAAAAAGATAATTTTGTACCAAATTTTTGATTTTTCAAGTAAAAAAAAATATTTTTTCACAAAGTAGTTCAAATTGAAATCAAGTAGTTGTTTTTTCAACCAAAAAAGATGAATAATTCTCAACGAAACGTGTAATAGTCGATATTTTAACCAAGCAAGATTTGAATTTGCAATAAAAATAGTGCAATTCAACCAAAGAAGGTGAATTCTGAACAAAATACGTGAATTTTCAACAAAATAAATGGATTTTCAACTAGAAAAGATCAATTTTCAATAAAAAAAGAGAATTTTTAAAAAAAAGTTGATTTTCAATTAAAGAGAAGAAATTTTAATTAAAAAAGAAAAATTTTTAACTAAAAATGGAATAGTTAAACTTTTGATTAGAAAAAATAGCTTTCACCCAAAAACGGAATGAATGTTCAATATAATAGTTAGATTTGCAACCAAAAAGATGAATCATCAACCAAAAAAATAAATAAATTCTTAACAAAGAAGTTCAACTTTCAATCAAGCAGTCGAATTGTTGACCAAAAAAAGTTGAGTTTTCAACAAAATATTTGTATTTACAACAAAATAATTTAATTTTCAACAAAAAAAAATTAACTATTTACCAGAAATAGTTGGATTTCCTTATTGGGTTCTATTAATTCAGTTCGCAATTAAGCCAAAAAGCGGAAAAAGGGAAATTTCCTCGTAAACAGGGGAAAAAAGAAGAATTCTTGAAAAAAGGGGAAAAGAGGGGAATAGGGAAGGAGTATGAAGTATGAAATATGAAAGTGATATTCAAACTTCAAGTTATTATTAAATTGTAACGTTGCACAGTGGTCAAAATCAGGATTTTACTATTCATGATCCTCTGGAGGCTCTTTTCTTTGAAGGATTTTAATTCATCTTATTAGAAACGCTCAGCATTAAATTCTTGAAAACCTGGCTAGCTTAAGTCTCTAAATTCTCATTCTGAATGAGAAGGTATTAGTTTTATGTAAAATTTAACTTTCTCTGTTTTCATCAAGTCTCCCCGTTCTAAGACTCCCTGAGTCAGAAAAAACGATTTTTATAAAGGTGCTTTTCTGTCTGTCTGTGGCCTGTAGTCTGTAATATGTAGGCACAATAACTTCCCAAAGAATGATCATATTGGATTGCGCTTTGGCACACTTTTTTAAGGCCTAAAAGAAAGGAGAAATTCGTTAACCAGCCATTTTTGGCCAAAGGTTATGGTTTTATCCATCCAAAATGCTTTTTAAATGGAAAACAAATGCAATTTTCTGGCCAAACTATGCGGGATACGAAAAAAGTGTTTTAATATTAAGAAACAGAATTATTCACCTCAAAAAGGTCTACAAATTTGCTTTAGACTATTTTCTTGTGAGACGCGCTGTTTTCGTTTTATTCGTGAAAAATGTTAATGAAAATAAAAACTCCATTTTCCATTTAAACTATGCAATATACCAAAAAATGTTAGAACGAAACATCATTCATCTCTGTAAGATCTACAACTTTACCTTACACCATTATTCAATAAGACGTATAGTTTTTGGCTTAATCAAGATAACGATTTTAAAAAAATAAAAAATTCTATTTCTTGGCCAAACTATGCCACATACGAAGAGTCCAAAATACAAATTATTGTTTTTAAGAAGAGCTAAAAAATCGTTTTCAACTTTTTTTTGATAGAACTGGCGGATTTTCTTTCCAACATCGAAAATGCTATTAAGAAATGGAAAATTCAAATTTTTGTGATTAAATAATTCGTGATATTCCATCAAGATATTTTTCTGCTAATTGAATTAACGATTGTTATAAATAAATTATCAAACAAGTGTGCAACTAAATCAGTTCTCTACATAAATATGTGATTTCTTCTAACAAAATGTTTGGAATACGTAGATATTGATTTTTCGAAGACAGTTGATTTTTTAACAAAAAAGTTGATTTTTGAAGAAGAAAGATAAAAATTTGTTTTATTGTTCCTTAACTAATTTGTTGAGCATCAATATCTACGTATTTCAAACATTTAGACAGAAAAAATCACTTCTTTATGCAGAAGACTATTACAGTTTCACAATTTTCTAATAATTTGTTTATATTATTATTGTTATTGTTGGGGTCGAGACCAAAAGAAGCCCCTAACGCTTGGGTGATTTCGTTGCGTCCCCTTGTGAGCCTATGCGTGACTCCAAAGCCCTCTCCATACGGAGAGGACCGCAGCTACGCCTTCGTCCGATAAGTCTGACTCACTGATGCAGCTACTACTAGTGAGTACTAGACGCTTCCCAGCAATTGCAGGGCAGTGACAAAGGACATGAATAGATGTCTCATCACCCTATCCGCACAGACGACATATAGGGCTATCTTCGAGCCCTATGTTGTATTTGAAATAGCCGAGGTTTCCATGCCCTATAAATACTTCTGTTAGGACCTTGACTTCGTTCCTACTGAGCTTGCGTATTTCCGCAGCTCGTTTAAAGTTCAAATTTAAACTCAGAAGTGTTTTAACCTGTCTGCAGCCAGTGGCTTTATTTCACTCCTTCTGATGTTCCTCGGTCAGCCAACTGCTAATTTCTTCAGTGACCAACCTACTGGAAATGCCTGCGACTGGTTCAGGACCAGTGAAGACTTCTCTTACTGCTAGTTTTGCTAGCCTATCCGAGATCTCATTGCCTTTAATAAGACTGTGTCCAGGTATCCAAAATAGAGTCACTCGGTTTTCCGCGGCTAGATTGTTCAGTGCCTCAAAGCACTCCCATACTAGTAGCGACGTAGTCGTTGTTCCATTCAGAGCCATTATAGCAGCCCTGCTGGCTGAGCAAATGCGAATATTTCTATTACCATACTCTTTTGCTTTATAGGAACACTAGAGCATGGCCATGATCTCAGTTTGTAGGACTATGGCGTAGGACCCCATCGGGATTATGAAGCTCATTCCACTTCTCCTGCGATAGACACCAGCTTTTGCCCTCTCTTTGTTCTTAGAGCCATCTGTAGAACAGTTGTCTCCATCACTAGGCAGGTATGCCTCACCGTTAGCCCATTCCTCACAGTTGACAGTTCGACCCTGCTCTACCAGAGCACCGCCGCATAAGTTAGCCTAGATAATGAGCTTTTTGCACTTGTTTTCCAGGTGCTGGTTCCATAACAGCTTGTCATCCAGGATGATTCCTCGGTATTTAGCTCGTTCAGTGATTCTCAACTGTTGCCCTCTCAGTTTCAATGTACTCGTGATACACACTTGTACCGTCTGGTAAATACAACCACGTCCGTCTTGCTCGGATTGAACGATAATCCGGTTTTGTTGCACCAGGTATTTACTGTCCCCACTGCTTACTGCATTACCCCGAAGAGCGCATCCAGATGCTGGCCGCGCACGATGACCACTATATCGTCCGCGTAGCCTATAACCAAGCACCATAGTAGGGGTGATAAAAGACCTCGCTGTGGACATCCCGTGTCAACAGTTCCACATAAAGTGGTATCACCCTTAGTCGTTATTAGGTTCCTGTTGCCCAACATGTGGCAGGTCCATTCTATGACTGCGGTTGACGCACCATGTGTAATCATAGCCGCTCTGATCACCTCTCCAGAGGTGTAGTTGAAGGCTCCTTCAATGTTCATTAAGGTTCCGAACGTAAAGCGTTTCTGCCTCAGTTGTCAGTTTCATTCACCAAATCGCTTTTTAGCTATTTTTTGAGGTTAGGGACGAATTGAGACCTGATGAGGTGAAACGGACCCAAGAATTTCTTATTGTGTGCAATAATATTTAATCAAATAAAGTGACAAAGTTAGTATTTTCAGCAATATGACTTATCATCTTTAAAAAAAGTGCCGAAATGAACTTAATATTGGGCAGCATTATTGCACCTACAATCATAGAATATGAATAATTTGATTATTAAGTAACCCTATCATAATAAACAATTAATATAAACAAATTCGTGACTGTCATGCTCTACTGTTGTAAACATTATTGTTTTTATCAAAAATTTGTCAGGTTAACTACTAGATCCATATATATTTACTAACGACTTATCACCATATGTCAACAATTGCTATTGTTATCAACAATTATTCAATTTTGGTTTTCATTTCTTGGTCAAACTTCTCCTTCCCATCGGAAAAAATTGAATTTGTTTCAGAAATGATTATCGATTGTGAAATATTGTAAAAAAAAGAGTAAATTCAATTGTTTATAACATATACACTGACAAATGTTCCAATCGCATGGTTTTTTCGTAGAAAAAGTTACTTTTTCCATTAAATCTTCTTAAGAATAAGCTTATATTCATAGTTAATCAAGATATTTTACTGATAATTAAATGAGCGATTGTTATAGACAAATTATTAGACGATTGTCCAACTGTAACAGTTTTCTACATAAATAAGTGATTCTTTCTGTCTAAATGTTTGGAATACGTAGATATTGATGCTTGAACAATTTAGTTAAGAAACAACAAACAATTAATTTTTATTATATGTAAATATATATATTCATTAAATCTTCTTGGAAACTACTATTGGAAAATCTTCTTGGAAATTCAACTGTTTTGTTGAAAATTCGCCCTTTTGAATTAAAAATTCATCTTTTATAGTAGAAAAGTCATCTTTTTGAAGTGCGAATTTACCTTTCTTGTTTAAAAATCAACTTTTTTGTTAAAAAGTTAACTGTCTTCGAAAAATCAATATCTACATATTCCAGACATCCAGATAGAAGAAATCACTTATTTATGTAGAAAACTGTTATGATTGCACATTTGTCTAGTAGTTTATTTATAAAAATCGCTGATTTAATTATTATCAGCAAAATATCTTGAATCAATATGAATATAAGCATGCTCCTAAGAAGATTCAATGGAAAAAATATATTTGTCTACGAGCAAACTATACAAATGGGACATTTGTTAAATATATTTGTTATGAACAATTTAATTTATTCACTTTTGACAATATTTCACGTTTAATAATCATTTCTGAAACAGATTAAATTTTTTACAATAGGAAGGAGAAGTGTTGCCTAGAAATGAAAACCAACATCGAATAATTGTTGATAAAATTGTTGACATATGGTAATAAGTCGTTAGCATATATATATATATATATATATATATATGGATCTAGTAGTCAATCTAAAAAATTTTAGATGAAAAAAATGATCTTACAACAGTTCAGCACCTCAGTCATGAATTTTTTTATAATAATTGTTTATTATGATTAGGTTAATTATAATTCAAATCATTTTTATGCTATGAATATAGGTGCAATAATACTGACCAACATTGAGTTTATTTCGGCATTTTTTTAGGGATGATAAATCATATGTATTGTTGAAAATGCTAACTTTGTCACTTTATTTGTTCAAATATCATTGCAAACAAAAAGAAATTCTGGGGTCCATTTGACCCCATCATATCTCAGTTCGTCTCTAACCTCAGAAAACAGCTTAAAATCGATTTGGTCAATGAAACCTGCAGGAAAAAGTGTATCTTCATATGTCTGGGGTCATTGAATCTGAATTTGGTGTTCGTTTAGCCCAATCTGGTCACCGTTCGTCCATAACCTCAAAAAAAGCTTACAAACACTCAAATAACCCATTTTGTGGTTGAAGCATAACTCATGATGTCTGAAACCTTTGGGAAAAAGGGAGCCCATTTGTTTTCTAGGTCTCTGAATCCAAGTAAAGTATTTGTTATACTCCATCAGATCAACGTTCGTCCCTAACCTTAAAAAATTTCTTGAGAGCACTGAAATAATAAATTTTGGGGTTGAGCCTTCATTTATTTTTATATGTGGTATCGTGCTCTTTTATTCCCAAAAGATCTATGAAGAGACTTTTTCTCACGTTTTATGCCCTTTTCAACATGCTCTCTTTACAACGTCCAACAAAAGTCAGCCATCATATTTGTATCCTATCTTCCTTGATATCGACGTTTCATTTCTTTCATATCTTCGTGGAATCGTTCTTCTTTTTCCTCACTGTGATCACCTAAATTTATTGGTGAATAATCGAGAAGGGAAAATAGGGAATGCAGCATCAGATTCATTACATACTCCATTTTACTCAAGCTTTTCACCAATATCAGCTTCAATTTTTGTTGTGATCTCTACTCTTGTGATTTCCCTAAAAATTTTCTACAACTTGCTTAAAACCAATTCATGCTGCCTTCTGTTTTAAATTCATTGACGTGATGAAATTCTTATCATTCAACATTTTTCGAATTTATGTTCCATCGAAAATGCCTTCTTTCAATTTTGCATCCAAGAATTTTGGAAAATTTCCTCTTAAATACTGGAAGCAACTTCCCTCTCCCTTAAAGGCTTTGACGAACTGTTTCATTAGACCAATTTTCATGCGGAAAGGGGGAAGTAATTATTTTTGTGGGTCAATGAGAGGATTAGCGATGATGTTATAACCTGGTCGAAATGATATTTTCTTT
>JAUMHM010072433.1:0-14015 GCA_032362435.1 Melikaiella ostensackeni
CAATTTATATATATATATATATATATATATATATATATATACGAGTATACTCTGTTCTCCGAGAAAAGGCTTGAACCGTAGCTCGAACCAAACTACCGACGAGTTTTGGATCCCTTCACGGTTTACGCTTCCATTTATTGTTCCCGGGATTTGTTCAGATCAGGTCTATTGATGGACCTCAGTTTGGGAGAACTTGGGGTTTCCTTGTCCATAAACAGGTCTGAATAAGAAAATTTAAAAAAATTTAATTTCTTAACGAGCGATTTAGAAATAATATATTTGGAATCTACGAATTCTTCCGATGCCAATAACATATTGTTGGTGTATGAAAGTTTAAAAATTGAAGGGGTTCGATTTAAAAGACTTCAGCTCAATACTCATTTGAATATTTATAACTTCTAAAATTTACAACTTTTATTGACAAATTACATGTCATTGGAATCGGACAAATTGATAAATTCCAAATACAAAACTTTGAGATCGACTACTGCAAAATCAAGAATTTTTTTAATTGAAATTTTTTCCTCACTTTCCAACAAAGGACACCTGGTGGAAGGGTCGGTCTGGCGGGACCCCAGGTAGCATTCTAATTGGATATCAATTCTCTTCTAAATATAGCATGGAGGCACAGCACAATGTTTTTTACGAACACTAGTACACGCTACTAACACACCTTTGCAAAGACCTCACAGACTAAGTTCATTTGGCCAGATAGCCTGCTTTTAAAAATTTGAAGGGACATTCTGAGGTGATCTCCGGTATAGAAATTTTTTGACGCAGGTAGCGTGAAATGAACAGCACTGAAACGGCCCTTGGCAGTGCCGTTTGAACGGCAGGGAGAGGGACCCTGCGGTGGTTGTTTGACACATTTCTGAAATATATATATATATATATATATGGTAACGGTAAATTTTACTCCATCGTTATTTCAATTTGTTTTTCTCACCCACGTTCTGGAGTACTAAAAGCAAAGACCACCGTGTTTTTAAAAAAAGGGTGGGCGCCAGGCGCGCGTGCGCCATCGGTACCTCAAAATGCACTATAACAAAACTCTACTTGGGAACATGAGTGGACTTTGCTTGCGATAGCTCAGCCGTCTGAAGAGAAAGGGTAGAGGGGATGGGTCAGCCTGGCAGGAGAAATCCGTTAGAGTTGTGATTCTTACTCGTGAATAATTTAATACCAATATTCGTGTGGTAAAATGGCGTACATTATTCATTTAAAGTTCACAGACAAAATAAAGTAGGTGGGGGGGGGGGGGGTAGAAAACGTTATAATTTTCGGTAGCACATGATAGGAATCATAACGAGAAAAATACACTAGTTTTCGGGGCGAGATATAATACTGATGTACTTTACGCCACTATTTCACCAGGATAGTCTTACATGATTTTCAGTCAACATAAATAATATCTCTTATACAATGAAAACTAATCTAAGCTGGGCTTGCTCATCCAGCCGACATTCCAAGGGCAAACAGATCAAATTTTTAATTAGCTTGAATCGAAGATTTACGCCAAAAAATTTACAAAGAAAACAAGGATTTTACTGCAGAGAATCTACTTGAGAAAAATAAATCACCGGCTGAATTAATGTCCTACATAAGCCACGAGGCCAATATGGCGGCTGCGATAGCAACGATTGCGAGGCGACAATTCATGAAGATAGAATGGCGGGATTGCTTATGAATGTCGGTAACTAAAAAGAAAAATTAATGAGAGGGGCGGGAACGAACTAATTTTTCCATGACATTACACTTTTCAGACGCTGAAGACAAATAGACTTGGAGGCTCGAATTAAACTCCACGTGTTCGGTCACAAATTACTCATTAGAACCAAAACTTGACCAAAATTTCACCAGCACGAAAGGCGGGAACCAGTTTCAACACGAGAATCTCGATTCTTAAGTTGAGGACGACAGCAGACGAATCCCAATTCTCTAGGCGTCCCTAAAGCTTCAAAATCCCTCGTTGTTCCTGTTGAGGATGAAGCCGAGATAAGATCAAGAACAAAATAAACAAAAACGCAATGAGCCCTCAAATTCTTAAAATTAACCTAAAATATGCCCTTGGAGTGTCGTGCCATGTGACGGAAAGAAACAGTTCGCGGTAAATTAAGTTGAATAAAATAGCAAAGTGGCTCGCCAAAAATTTGCCACGTCACAACACCCCCTCCGTGGGGAAAGGTCAACAATGGCCGTAAAATAACAGAATGAAATCATTACTGCTTCTACAACGAAAATCATTTTTCTAATTAATTTTTTCCAAATGATAACAAACAAGCTAGCTAAACGCAAGAAAGTGACTGAACGAAAGTACAAATGTGATGTTCGAGACAAATTAAATCGAGGAACTCAATTTCTTAAGCAACGTATTTGACCACGGAGGAAGCGACAGAGTGTTAGCAAGATCAAATCCACCAAACGTGAAGCAATAATAATGTGCTATTTGCTCAATGCGACACGAGCCTCCAAAGGTCAGTAATAAATAACTCAATATTTACCTTATGCTTGATGATTTTAATTCTGATTGACTATGGTTTTCCTATAACTGAAAAGAGCAAGATCCATAACTGAATATTTCAAATTGGATTTCAAGATAGCATAGAAATTTTTAGGTTTGATTATGACTGCAATTAAGGGGAAATATTAATGGAGTACGTGGGTTAGCGAGTTACTATGCACGGTATTTTACAAAATAAGGTATTTATTTAATTCCGGATGGCGACAAAATTTACAGATTATTAGATCAAGAGTTTGATTAAGTACTAAGGTACGGTGATTAGAGCAGAGAAACTAGTAGCGAAAAGGAAGGGGGAGTAACTGCTTAGGACGGCACAAAGTAGAAAATAATTTGACGGCAACGATATGTGGACAAGATTTGGAAATACGATAGTGTAGTGGGACCACATTTTCGGGGATAGGTTAGAGAGTAAGTGGCAGTGGGGATGACGGTAGTGGGGTCATATTTCGGAGGTAGGTTAGGGAGTAAGTGGCTGTGGGGATGGCAGAGTGGGTGGGGATAATTTAACGAGAGCGAAGAAAGAAAACGGGCATTTTAGATAACGGTAGCAGAATTTCGAAAGAATTTAACGGAAGGAAAAAACTAGTGCTTAGAATAAAGGTAGTGAAGTTGAGGGATAATTTAGCGAGAGCAGAAGCGAAAAAAAGATCTTTACTTCGAAAATAAAGGTAGCGAGATTAGGGACAGTTAACGACGGCAAGCGAAACTGACATTGTGAATCACGGTAGCAGAATTTCGTGGTAAATTAACGACAGCAACAAAATCTAGCGTTTTTAATAACGGTAGCAAAATTGACATTAATTTAACGGCAACAAAACTGAGGTCAGTTAATAGTAGTGGGGGTTCGGGGACAATTTAATTGGACAAAAAAAATGGTGATTGGAATAGCAGTAGCGGGATTATGGGGATAACTTCGTGGTAGCGCGGCGAGTAAACGGCAGCACCGTTAATGGTGGCAATAGCAGATCTTCACCTCCGGGAGTTTTCGGAGCGGTGCGGTAGACAGTACGGGGATTTCGAGGAGAATTAACGACTACAATAAAAGACTAGTATTTGGAGAAACGGTAGCAGAATTTTAATATAATTTTAACGGTAAACAAGAACGAGTGTTGACAATAACGGTAGTGAAGGAACGAAAGCCTCGATAACCTAAATGCAAAGAGAAGGGAATGACCATTTCTCAACTAGGTTTTGTACTTTTTGAATTGATTTTATTATTATTTCCTGCAGAAGGGGCTTGTTGTCTATTGTTATTATTTCTAGGAATCGCTGGTTTGGTATTAGGACTGTTTTCGGTATTGGGGAAGGCCGTATAATTTAACTCGTCTATTTCAGTCTCGTCAAGGTGTTCGTCGGTAGCTTCAAAGGAATGGATCGGAGTGGATCTACGCGGGTATGAATTTCTTTTCGGCTCCCGGTAGGCTAGACCAGGTAAAAGGGGCTTTTCTAGTGCAGGTAGGGGTCGGTAAGTCTTCTGAACTCGCAACCCTCTTTCTACGCGAATCGCTAGCTGCTCTAAATGATCCAAATTTAATATATAGCTTCGGTGGATAGTTAGTTGTGATTTCGGTAGCATATTCATGTGCGCATAGTTTATTTGCTCTTGATTTGAATAGGGGGGCAACAAACGATTAAGCAGTGTACGGATACACGTAAGGCAATTATAAAACTGTGTGTTTTAAAACACTTTAGGCTTTTTTTCTGTAACCTTGACTGCGTTAAAGAGAAGCACTACTTCTCGTTGAAGATAACATTTAAGAATGTTAGTTAAAGTCCGTGACAAAAGGTTGTCTCTATCCATCAAATTAGGCAATGTATTTTTCTAAAAATTAAATTTTAAATTGTGTAGTCATATTTAATTATATCACTGGAATTATTTTTGTATCGTAAATAATTTTCTAATCATAAGAATTTGAGACATTTTTCAACTTACAAATTCCGCTTTAAAAGAAACATCCGATTGCAGGGCAGATTCCATTGACAAGAAACCTTCTACAGTCGACATTGGCAAAGATAAGTCATATTTCTCTGCAAAAGTACGAGGTAAATCATTGTTCTTGTTTGATGAAGATACTGCTGCTTCAAGATCTCTCACTTCACGTTGCATTTCTAACTGTTGAATGTGTAGTACGTGCAAACATTTAACCACACGCATGCTCAGCAAAGAAGGATTTTCTGTAAATTAGTTAAAGGGATAAAGTAATAATAGGACCATGAATTATTGACTACATGATCATTAATGAAAACATTGTATATACCTCTTTCTTTATGAGATAGTATTGGAGTGAACAAATCACTGAATTCATCTTCTTTGAATTCAACGTCATCTTCTGAAATTCGAAAAATGTAAAACGTTTTAATGTACATGCCGAAATTTGCTAATTCAAATTTACTAATTCAGTTAGTGAACGACTTATTATGATCTTATTAGCAGTTTTTTACTAATTCAGAAAATTGAAACAAAATTGTACGATTTAACACAAAATGAGACTAAAATTTCTCATAATTGGATATTTATATCTGTATACTTACATTTCAGTAGTTTTTCTGTTTTTTTATGAGGTTTTTTTTTGCATGGGCATTGGGTGGGATTTCTGCTCTGATGTGGGAAAAGCCAGCGTAGACGTTTCTTTTATTGGAGATTTTTTCGATTTTTGGATGTTCATCGGTCTACTCTTATCGAGAATCAAGGGACTAAGTGAGATCTTGGAACCATTGCTGGAGATTTCATGGCTTTCTTCATTTCCTTTCATATTCTTGCAAACAATTTGAGACTCTAAGTTAGTCTCATTTTCAATTTTCCCCTCTAGTTTGTTTGAGAGTGCTGGTGAAATAGATGCGTCGCTACTTTGTGATTAGCTCAAGCCTAGAAATGAAAATAAACGTGTATTCGATAAATTAAAACTAAAAAACGAAAATGAAATACCTGTTAATTGCAAAAGCCATAAAATATTTTAACCTGAATTTTAAGTAATTTTTATTATTTTAATGGGATATAATTTTTAAGTCTAAAGTCATTGAAGCACTTCCGTAGAAAAAATAGCTTTTCTTTAGACCCACGGACAAATTTTCAACCTTGTGACGGATAAGAAAGTGAGAAATGACGAATGAAAAAATATTTGTCGCTTTTTATTTTCTTATTTCAATTTTTTTAGAATTTATTTTCACCGACCTTTTTTTTCCTGACAATTTCGATTACTTCTTCAAATGGCCTTCAACTTTTTTCGATTGAGTCTGCCTTCATTTTCAAAATTGTCGTCTATCATTGAATCATTGGAACCTGAAAAGAAAAATCAACATATAAGTAATCATCTATTGAAAGATATGTACAGAAATAGTTCAACGGAAAGAAATTTTGTTTTTGTGAAAAATTGTTAAACTATTTTTTTCCATTTCTCAATAATTGACGTTTTCAGTAAAAAAATCTAATACTTACTTGAATAACTGGAGTTTTGCAGCACATTATCTGCGATGGATGCAACTTTAAAAATTTTTTCTTCAATCTCTGGTTGTAGATTTAATTTTTCATCACGATATCTCTTCTTTGTAAATTGCAAATTCTCTTCAATTTTTCCATCCGATGTGTAAGCGTATTCATTCTTATGCAATTTTTTAAATCGCTTCTGCGCTTCAGAGAACGTTTCTGAAATTGAATTGTATTTTTAAATTTCATTGTATTAAATTTTAATAAAATATGCAGTTGTATATATGTATATAATACAGACTTACTTGCGTGACCCTGAAAATCTATAGGGTATTCTGGCCAGCATCTGGGAGCTTCGGAAAACGTTCTCAACAGTTTACTCAACTCTGTCTTGGTAGTAGTAGTATATGGAGATAGTGGAAATTTTGTAAGATATTGATTTGTTTTTGAACTGTATCTTATCCAAGAAGCTGAAACAATATCTACAAGCTTCTGTCCATTTCCATCCGTGCAGTTAGCAAACGAAATTAATTTAAAGACTGATTATCTTCATCCACATCATCGCTGTTTTCTGAAACAAAGTTGAAAAATATTGTGCGGGTACTATTTTTTTACGTTTTTTAAAAATAGAATTTGCAAAAAGTAGTTAAATTTAAAAAATATGTTTTTGCAACAAATCATACAAATATTCCTCGCACATAACCTTTACTTTACTTATATATTCATAGAATTTGTACGTACCTGCAGACGTCTTAATATCACGGGTTATATTGTAGATTGTAGAAAGACAATCCACCGCTAGTCGAAATGAACTCAAAATAAATGCGTCGATCTCACGATTCTAAAATCGATCAAAAAACAACGAGTAGTGTGAAGCTTCACGTTGAACACTGATCACGTTTTGTAAGAACGATGAAGAAACATTAAATGGCGGACAACCTTGCTTCCAGTTGCCGCCATTGTTGCCAACTTATTCAGCAATAGATTTTAAATCTAATTACGCGATAAAAAGTAAAAAGTTTTGGTACTACTGAATAATAGTTTATAGCAAATATTTTCAATTAGAACGAAGAATCGTACATATTATATATGTATAAACTAGCTAAGGAGCCAAAAAATGCATACTTTACTTACTTCTTAATTTATTCATTTATTTATTCATAAAGAAAATTATATTGAATATTAATATTAATAAGTACACATTTTTTAAATTAAAGAGTGAATTCAACAAATTATACATCTAAAATTACTATTGAAAAATGTTTGAAAAATATTAAAGCTAGAATAGAGAAATTTTATTGCAGAAAAACCTATGCTATCAACATTCTTTTAGGTTAGCTAAAAATGATACATGCCAATTAATGACATCGAATGTTTATTGTTGTTTTACAGATAACTAGAAAGTTGTGAGTTTTCAGAAATAAAATGATCGTTCAGAATCTCATAGAATATTTAAAACATTATTTTATATCCAAACAGGAACATAGTTAATTAAAGATTTACTAGGATAAATTTATATAAAAAATGTGGCAACAAATTTTGTAATTAAACAATTCACATTTATTCAATGGTTTTTAAATATGGTTTAATAGAAGAATATATTGTAGATAATAAAGAGAGAGGTTTTATTTACTTAATCTATGTCAGTCTGTTACGTTGAATCAAATTGCTGAACTTATTACTATGCTAAAGATTTCCGAAAGGTTTTTCAGTCGCATATATATAGAGATCATTTATACATCTGTAATGCTGTTCCATCTTCAAATAACTCGACATAAAACGTCAGATTTACAGATTAGTTTGTCTTTACAATATTTGAATTCCGAATATTCGAAAAATAAAAAGTTCCATTATAAATCTTTATGTAGAAAAGGAATTACAAAGGCGTGTTCACTTCTACCAAATTTTAAAGCTATAGACATTTTAACAACTTTCGTTTGAATTGATTTTATGGGGAAAGTTTCTAGACCTTTTAAGGGTTTTCTGTGAACTTCCCACATGTCCATCAATTTTGAATCGAAAGGGTAATTAAAAATAGATTTTTTCTTTGTTAGAAGAAAGCCGCCTACTTCTATACCGCCATCACTTTTGTAAATTTTTCTAATTGTTAGAAATTCCCCATTATTAAGGAGAACTACGTTATTGGGTTCTCTATTAGAAATTGTATATACTTTATTTTTTATTTTTAGAATATTATCTCGTTTCTTCTTTAAAATTTGAGTTTCTGGAGGCGTACATGCTTTTTGAGTAAAAACCGAAGCTTCTTCATGAATTCTTCTACAAACCAGAGCTAATGGTTTGTTTGGGGTCTTTACTTTTTCTTTCAATTTCCCTAAAAAACTTCCAAAGGTGAAAGCCGAGATCCCGATAAGACTCGAACGTCATCCGCCAAATGTATCAGGTGATGGGAATTCAATACTTGAGATTTTTTCCCGTAAAACTCTTTTAATCTTAAAAAAAAGCTCTTAAGTATTGTTTAGCATGTTGATTATAAGTTAAACACACATTATCAGAGCGTAAAATTCTGCAAGCTCCGTGGAAAAGAAGAAAGTGTTTATATAATCGATTTGAAAGTATGTTTTTCAAGACAATTGGTCCGCAATAAAGTAAAAAAAAAATAAAATTGAGTAGCTTTCCATTTTGTATATTTTTTAGTTGGTGCTGGCTTCCTCTGAAATTCACAGGGAACGTGAGGTTTTAAAAGTTCCATTCGATCTGAAAGAAGATCACGCATTCTAGTCCTAATTTTACGTGCAAGTCGCCAGAAATCCACCATTCAATCAGCCTTTTCATAATTCCCAAGCAACATGAGTGCATGAAGTCTAAGACGAATGTAAATATCATGTCGATGTTGGGTACTATATCAAGTAATTTTGTTCGTCCATTGTGATGTAAAGTTTGCGTCTGATTTCGAGAAGACTGATCTGACCTTTCAGGGGAATCTGCTCATGGGTAAACTGTACTACCTACGTCTTTTTCGTACCTTTTACAGTGCACCTTTCACAAGCATACTTTGCAGTGTGAGCCACTGTATTCTTGCAGAATGCCCTTGCTGGCGTATCGCAGACGAAGCATTTTACTTGTATGGAAAAGTGTTTTTCAGAAATATCAATTCCATCTCTAAGCAATGAATTGAGTTCATCTACAAATTTTGCGAAATAAACATCAGTACTTGCTGGCTTAGATTTCCCACAAAAGATGGATACTGGAAACGGATTGTTTATATCTGGATTCAAGTGAATTAGACATAGATGAGGTCAAAAGTCTAGATCTCCTGATTTTGTGAGGGGCAAGCCATCTACACTGAACTTTAATTGAATGAAGTCATGTGGGTGTACTTCCGGAACGATACAAGCTTCTAAGCCACTTTTTGAACCAAAATACACAAATTCTCCTGGATTCCCTGCACAGTCTTCCATATCTTCAATTGTGTATCTGGCGCTTTAAGTTGAAAGGAAAGTTCTTGTTGACTTAGGCAAATCCGGCAGTAATTGCTGTCTTAAAATTTCTAATAATTCATCTACCCGAACTTGCTCGATCTTTCCATTTATGGCCCACGCACAGAGATGTTGAATAGTTGCGTAATCTTGATTTACCTCATCATCTATTTCTTCACTATCAGAAGAATTAACTATGATTTCGTCACTTTCAGAACTCTCTTCCTGGGAAATATTTGCATCCGTTTCCTCACTTTCTGCATTCGTACTAGGAGAATAATGATCGCTATCACTTTCTTGAGACTCATGTTCAACTCTTGCATTTTCAAAAGCGGATTCCCCACGTCCAACATCTCTTCCCTCAATTTCAGTATCATCAGATTCACCTCCATGGCCAATCGCAGAGTTTTCCAGTACTCTACCTGCTTAACCAAAAAAAATTATTTTAATAAAGAGTCTATGTTGAATTTATTGATACTAAATTATAGTTATTTCATTATTCAAAGTTAAAATCATAATAAAGAAATTTCACATATTACAATTACCATAGTTAAATATAAAAATAAATTGATACAACCTACATTGCACACTGGTAGAAGTATTTTATTCTATTTATATACATTGATTTAAAATAAAAAACCTCTAAAATATTTAGAATCTCAGAAAGTAATGAAAATTCCCCAGTGGAACTCAATGAACAATGTAAAATATAATTTAGCAAAATTTTATGTCAAATTATTTTCTAAAAAAAATAATCGTTTTCTAAATTTGTTCTTAATGAAGAAAGTATGGAAATAAATATTTTATTTTATTTAAAATCAAGTGTCCACCTAAAAAGTTTTTTTACCATCTAAATTCCGTCTAATAACACCTTCTGACTCCGACCCAGAGTTTGTAGCAGATGTGCTACTTGAACTTTGACGATTTGCAGCTTTAGCAAGAGCCCTAAATTTTCTTACACGGGCTTTTACTTGGAGTCGTTTTCTTTTCCTCTGATCCATATTATATTAACTGTTTAAAAATAGTAATATTTAATTCATAAGTACTAATACAATGAAATTTACATACAAAGTACTTTATTAAATTTTCTGCATAATATACATTTTTCATCAGAATAACATAAGAAATACTTGAAATTTGTGTTACAAATTATAATACTTCTTGAACGTGAAAGAGTTAATAATAAATTATTTAAATGTTTTTCATGATTTAGTGAATTATTAATTTTGAGGTTAAGAACGTCCTTATAATCTCAACGTCGTATGACGTTTACTAATTTTAAAGATTACTGAATACATTTATACATATACATCATGCAGTTTTTATTATTAAATTTACTCTAATTACTTACCTAGTATACAATTGATTAAATAATCGCTGATATCAGAAAATAACCACTGACAACACTACACATAGGCAACTTTATTTTTTGATTAACTCCGACTGACGTGGAATCGTGTGCTATTGCAGCAAAGTATACTATACATAGAAAACTGGCGATTGGTAATTGAAACTTTAGCTGGGGCATTCATTTAAAAGAATAAGATTCAAATTAATATAGTTTATCTTTTAATTCTAAATTTTCACCCTTAAGGATGTCTTTTTTTCATAAGTTCGAATCGTACTATTTTATAGAGCCAGACTAAAATTTAGACAGAACTTTTATGTTAAGATGATGTCGAATTCTTAGCTAGTGACTCTAATGGGTTTAGGTAGAACTGTGTGATGGAGCTAGTTGTCTAGCAAATCGAGATAGAGCCAAAAGAACACCAAGCTAGCTTGATGCGAATAGACCGCCATGAATAATCCAGTCCTGGTGCTAGCATGATTCTAGTCTGTCAGGAATAATTTCCACACGAGTTAGTATTCGCAATTGGGTTTCGATTTTCTTAGGACCCGCTCTGTAAATGTATCTTGAAGACGTTGAGACGGCCCTGCCTCGTTCAATCACATCTGGGTCGGGCATTTAGCTTGCTTCTGGAATTAATATTGTCATAAAAAGGGTACTATTTTTCTGCAATCTAATCCGCTGTGCTGGTCACACGCCCACACTGATTAAAGTCAGAAATATTCAAAATGATACCTCTTGCGTAAGAATTTTTTTATCATGAATTTAATTATTGCACTGCGCTCGCATGACAAAACTGCACATTTGGAGCCATTAAACGGCGTCCTATCTTTATTTGTTCTCAAGATAAAGTTTTTGTAAATAAATCGCCGTAAAAAGTGAACTATTGCATATTTCAACATTTTGAAAAATGCATTGCATTCAGGAATGTTCGGAGAATATCTGTGAATTTTTTCAGATTTTTCCTAACGTCGTCCTCCTTCTTGGAACAGTTCAAAGTGATCCCTTGGAAAAGAAGGCCGAAAAACCCTGTTTTTTGGGACGTTTTGTCCTCTAACTATTGGAAAAAAATTTCAGGATAAAAGTGAAAATATCGTTGAATTCGGAAGACTTTAAGCGTCCAGACACTTCTTTAAGACATTTCAAAGAATTTTTTTTGTGCCAGTTGCAATCAAAAGAAGAGAGGGGCCTCGACATTTGGCCCCGACTTTAGTATCCAGCACTGTTACCATTGCCACTAAATTTTTGGGCCACCATGCCCCGCTTGTAATGTTGCAAGATTGAATTAATTTTAATATATTTAGAACATTTATAGAATTAATTCATGATATCAGAGGTTTAAGAATATATTTCACCTATTAAGAGATAACCTTTTTATGCTTCAAGTCTTTTAAAATATGCTGTAAGGACTTAATGTCTGATAAAGACTTTTCTATCTGTTTCCGCCAAAACTGTTTTTTTTTTCATTACTCTTCTGACACGTATTTTAAAGCAAAAATAGCATAACAGCACTATTTTTTCAATTAAAAAAGCTATTTCAAGCAAAAGAAATAATATAGAAATAAAAAAACACGGGTTCTATTCGAAATTAACACCGTGCCTCACATCGCCACCATTGCCTACTCTCCCCTATATGCCCAAAGAGTCACGGTATAAGTAACTTCTGATTGGTCGAACAAGTGAGGCAAGATGAGTGTATTTAATTCTGGACAGAGATTCGTGGTTCGCCAAATTTCTACTGGCAAATCTGAGTAGTTCATTTGAAAATCATTTTTAAAAACTTAGAAATGCCAAACTTGTACTTTTGCTCATAAAATTTGTTTATAACAATGACAATTGTTAATAGTCAACAATTTTTAGTAGTTAAGCCTCTTAGGAAATGCGATTTGAGGCAGACTTGTGTAAAACACCAAAGATTACTCCCATAAGCGATAGAATTTTCCTTTTGTTTATCTAATTTGTTTATGAAAAATTACAGTCGCTATGATTATTGTTATTGTTTGGGTTGAGAGCAAAAGAAGCCCCTGACGCTTGTGTAATCCCGTTGGGCCCCCTTGTAAGTCTGTGCGTGACCCCACAGACCTCTCCACCCGGAGAGGACCACAGCCACAGTGACAAAAGATATGAATAAATGTCTCATCACCCTTCGCCCACAGGTAATATAAATAAAATAAAATAAATAAAAAAATAATAAAATAAAATAAAAGCAATAAAACTAAATAAATATAATAAATATCTGCAATTCCTATCTTGTGTCTGTGATAGCCGAGGTTCCCATGCCCTATGAACACTTCTGTTAGGACCTTGACTTCGTTCCTAACGAGCTCACGTACCTGTATTGCCGCAGATCTTTTGAAGTTCAAATTTATACCCATCAGTGCTTTAGACTGTCTACAGCCAATGGTCTTATTCCACTCCTTCTGATTTTCCTCGGTCAGACAAATGTTAATTTCTTCACTGACCAACCTACTCGAAATAACTACGACTGGATTAGGACAATGAATCAGGATAATGAAGTAAAGAATCCATGTTATATCCCTAATAATCTAATCGTCGTTAGATTCGTACAGCTTATTTTTTTCCTTAGAAGATTCTTTTCAACTCTATTCGTCGGTTTTTCATTGAAACTAAACTTGTGAGTAATGATGCCATTAGTTAGTTGAAAATTGTCTAGCACGATACGTATAGATTATGCCCTAAATCTTACTAATTCAAACTTTCAGAAAACAGAAAGTTAGTGCATCTTTTAATATGTAATAATCTTAGAAATCAATCATTTATTTTTTACTCATTTTCATAAGTATTGCAATTTTTATCTTTTCAAATAAGGTGTGTATAAATATCTTGTTTTTTTTGCTTTGCTAATATTCCGAGCCCAATCCTCTTCATTTTTCATTCTCTTTCTTCCTCCAGTAGGAGTTACTGGATAGCTCGATGACATTTACTTATTTAATTAATCACTTTTAATATTTATAGATATATTAACTTCGGAATGAAATTCAATGTCCTCTACATTTTAAGAGACGTGTGATGCATTCCGAGTTATTCTTCAAAATGAATTGAAAATACACTCACATTTAATTCACATTAGGTTTCTAATATACACCTATTCTAAAGACGTTGTTTACAAATACACTCAAACCGCCGTTTCAGTCCCCCCAGTTTCGGTCTTCGTAGAACGGCTGGCAATTAGAGTGATACTTGTCAGAAAACTTCATCATATCCTAATAAACATTTCTTCCGATGGAAGTTTGACGTTACTCAAAATTCCCTCGATAAACGAAG
>JAUMHM010072442.1:0-14015 GCA_032362435.1 Melikaiella ostensackeni
GATCGTCTCGATCGTTCGCTCGGTTAACCGTCTTTCGTTCGGTTAACCGGTTAATCGGACGAGTAAACGACTAAACGATCAAACGATTAACCGGTTAATCGCTTGATCGTTCACTCGGTTAACCGTACGATCGAAAGGCTGATCACTACTTTCCCATCAAAAGTTTAGCACCTGAGCAATATATGCATGATCCTAAACAACAGGAAGGTGTTTGAAGATCCCAAAACATGGGAGACAACATGGTTTTGTATGAATCTAAGCACTTTAGATTTGCGTCATTAGCGACAAGTTCACTGAGGTTTGCTCCATCGATCAATGACTTCGTATTCTCATGAATTTTGCAAACGCAAATAGAATGTATTCCATTCGCACCTGCAAAAATACATTTCTTTGGTCGCATTTCGGCAAATTTTGAGAAGCCAATTTTAAGATCCGAGAACTTTTCTCTAAAAATAGCGTTAAGTCATTTTAAATTTCCAAGAATAAGATGTTTTTGAATCAGTTTTTGAAACCCATCATGCTGTTTTACAGAGATCAGTCTTTTTCCCCTGGCAACTTTCGACTCACGTCACATTCGCAGTAAAAATCTTGTACAATTTTGACAGTTTCTTCCGACAATGACAATTTTTACAACTTTATTTTTCAGTACGTAAACAATTGAACATATTTAAAAGTTGGTGATTCGTCGATCCAAAACTTTTTCCAGCAAATCTACTTTGTATTACACCACTAGTGGATCAGAAAAAAAATATTGTAGCCAATCAATATTCGTTGATTTCACAAACAAATATGAAATTCCGGCATTTCAGACAAGAAATAAGTCGCGTTTTCATCAGTATGGTTTGAAATTGTCAACACATTCCTGAAATATTGAGTAGCTCTATTGATCGATAACATTTACTGATGTTATAAACAAATTATATGAAAAAATGTTAAATTCAAGCATTTAAGACAAGAAATTAATCGTGATTTCCTTAGAATGGTTTGAAAATTGTCCTCACAGTCTTAAACTACTAGTGACTTCATTGTTCGATAACATTTATTAACGTTATAAACAAATTCTATATACAAACGCAATATTCGGCCATTTATTCACAGAAATACACTCTACGTTCACTAAAACGACTTCGAATTGGTTAATTAGCGATGTTCCATCAGCAAACTTTGTTCCTCTAGCATATTGTTAACGCTGTAAACAAATTATATAATTTAATGCACTATTCAGCTATTTATTCGAAAAAATAAATTTTTCTTTCACTAAAATGACTTTGAATTGATTTAATAATGATGCCCCATTAGGAAACTTTGTCATTCCAACAAATTTGTTAATTTTATAAACAAAATAATATAAACAAATGCCCTATTCCGACATTCAATCGCAGAAATACATTCTGCTTCCACTGAAACTATTTCAAATTGGCCTAACAGTGATGTGCTGTCAAAAAATCGACTTTTGCAACATATTTGTTAATGTTTTAAGCAAACTGTATAAACAAATATCACCCTGATTGAACATCACTGCTAAGCCACCGTAAAACAGTTTTAGTTAAAACTGTATTTTTTTCTGTGGATATACGGTCGAACAGTGTATAATTTGATACAATTTGTTTAAAACAATAACACATGTGTTTCATATATCGATTTTTTTCACAAGACAACACTGTTAGGTTAATTTAAAATCGTTTTACTGAGAACAGAAAGTATTTCTGCGAATAAATGGCCGAATTGAGCATTTGTTCCTACAATATGTTTAAGACATTAACAAAAATGTTGTCAAAGTCGATTTTTTTGACAGCACATTACTGTCATGCCAATTCGAAATATTTTCAGTGAAAGCAGAATCTAATAAATGGCCGAATAGGGCATTCGTTTATATAATTTTCTTTATAAAATTAACAAATATGTTGAGAGAACAAAGTTTTCTGATGGAACAACACTATTCAATCCATGTAAAGTCGTTTCAGTGAAAGCAGAATGTATTTCTGTGAATAAATGACCGAACAGTGCATTTGTTTCTGACGTTAACAAATATGTCAATAGCTGCCTTAATCTCTGCTACGTCCTTCCTGTGCGTAGTATAGGTTCGAAGATCCGTACTCTTTTTAATTGATGATACTCTTAGGATTTGCGAAATTTCATTTACCTTGGAAATTTTCTGTTCTCTTTCAACGTCACATTCTAAAAGTTCATCAAAATAATCAGCAAATGGAAGTAGATGTTCAACCTGATCAAATTCAATCTCTTCGGAAAAATCATCACTAAATTTAGGCAAGTTTACCATCTGCTCAAATTCCATTTCATCAGAAGAAATATTGCTATTCAATACTTGACTATTAGATCTGCGATATTGAATTTCTGGGCCGCATGTATTACAAATATGTTTGTCCGACCCAAATGAAAACTGTTTTCTGATTGATTCAGAAACAAGACGGAGCTTCTTCACCACTAATTATGGATTTTTTTCAAAAGAATTAAAACAACGTAGTATGAGTCGTGGTGTCATTTTTCAATCTAACTGAACTCTGAAAGTAAAAATCAAACCACCAAAACTAACAGAACTTACTACATGAGAGCTAACTCAGAAGGAAATATTGTAACTTTAAAATAAAGAATGTAAGATGAAGAGAGTAGAAAGTGAACAATAATAATTAAATTTCTACAAAGATCCTTTGAATCCCTATAATGCGCTTCGTAGTTCAATCATCATCAATCATCATCATCAATCGATCATCAATCATTTCATCATCATCAATCAATCATCAATCAATCATCAATCAATCATCAACCGATCATCATCAATCATCATCAATCGCCATCAATCATCAACAATAATCATCAATCGTCATCAATCGTCATCGATCATCATCAATCATCATCAATCGTCATCCATCGCTATCAGTCGTCATCAATCAATCATAATCAATCATCATTAAACGTCATCAACCATCATCATTCGTTATTAATCAATCGTCATCAATCGTCATCAATCAATCGTCATCAACAGTTGTCATTCGTCGTCAATCATCACCAATCATCACCAATCATCAACAATCATTATCAATCATCATCAATAATCATTAATCATCATCAACCATCATCAATCATCATCATTCATCATCAATCCACATCAATCATCAATCATCATCATCATTCCGTGAGGAGTTGCTAGTCCCCCATCGGGCGCCTCCCCAGGTTGCGAATAGGGGAACGCTTTCCAGATATGGGTGGTACCGGGGAAATCAAATACCAGGGGTGGACAAAAAACTAACTAGGGAAAGGAACCCCTAATTAGAAACCAATAATGAATAAGTGTATTGAAAACAAAGTACCCAAAAGGACTATCAATCTCCTCGCTGATTTCGATCGGGTGAAAGCCCCGGTGGTTAGCGCTGGTCCTAAGGATTTTGAGGAGGACCAAATAACGAAACGGGAAACAACGATGTACCTATACAAGATAAAACTGAGGGAGAGGAAGTGTCCATAACGGCCATAATAGGAGAAATGACTGCCCTGACGCGACAATGGATCAAGCTGCGGAAAGGCAGCAGAACATTAGTACGACTGTCAAACAGGGGTTAAAACGAATGGCAGACCTGATCGAGCAAATGAAGGTCAAATGCGAAAGACAGAAGGAGATGGGTAGCATCCACGTCCTCCTCCAAACGCGCGCGAAAACTTCTTATACGGATATGAGCACGCCGACGGCACGAGTGAAGAATAAGCGAATGGCGACAAGCCCAGCAAAAAGCCAGGTCGCAACGCCAATTGAGAAGAAAGAGAGGCAGGATGCAGCTCTAGAGAACTGGAATCTTGTCACAAACAGGAAGGCCAAGAGGATGAAAGATCCAAGATTCGGAGGTACCCCTCAAATGCGGGAAACGCCTGAAGAAAAAGAAAAGGCACATGACGCGGCCACTAAAAGGAAACGCCAGCGTAAACCGAGTAGGAAGTAGCGCCTTGAAGCGGTGGTAATAAAGCCAGCGGAAAGGAAATCCTATGCGGACGTACTCGGAAGCATCAGGGCAAACTTAAAACCAGAAGAAACAGAGACCTGCATGAAGTCAATCCGCCGGCCGCGGAATGGAGAGGTCCTACTTGAACTGGGAAAGGAGACGAAGGATGTTGAAGCCTTCGAAGAAGATTTCCGAAAGCATCTGGGTGACATGGGAACCATGAGGCATCTGGTTCCCAAAGTCAAACTAGAACTCCTAGATCTTGACTATGTCACAACAACGGAGGACATCGAGCAAGTCCTGAAGAGAGACCTCGGGGAAAAGGCAGGGGAGGCGAAGGTGACAATTACGAAACGTAATAGGAAAGAACAGGTTATGGCTTTTGTCGAACTTAATGAGTAAGCAGCGAACAGACTGCTGGAAATCGCCCGCATAAAATTGGAATGGATCTATAGCAGAGTGAGACGGACAGCACGGGTCGAACGATGCTTCAAGTGTTTAGGGTATCTACACCAAGCCAGAGAGTGCAAAAGGCCGGATCGCAGCGGCGTATGCTACAAATGCGGCATTGACGGACATAAAGCAATTTCCTCTACGTCCGAACTGCACGTCGGGCACGTGCATGGCCTTCAGACAAGCACTGGACAGAGCCAAACGAGCCAACTCATGGTAAGTGTCCTACAGGGAAATATGCACAGGAGAAAAACAGCGAACGATCTCCTAACGCAACTAGCGTTGGGAAAGGATGTCGATCTGCTGGTTGTCAGTGAGTAGTACCAGAACAAGACGCAGCAACATGGCTCTCGGACAACCTGGGTACGGCAGCCATTTGGGTGCGAAATCCCAAGAAACTTCCGATCGAAAACCGTGGCTCTACAAACGGAAACGTCTGGATAAGGAATAAAGGCGTTACATATGTGAGTTGCTACCTCACGCCCAATGAGGGCATCTAGGTCTTCCAGGAAAAACTGGACCTGTTGGAGGATGCCATTCAGAAAACCGATGGGGAAGTAATAGTCGCCGGGGATGTAAGTGCCAGGGCAGTAGAATGGGGAATGCCTAGATAAGACTCGCGAGGAAAGTGTATAATGAATATGGCAGCAAGACGAGGGCTTCTTATCATGAATGTCGGAAAAACGACAACTTTCAGGCGGGCCGGAAACGTTGGAACGATCCCGGACATCGCCTTGGCATCTGAAGGAATAGCCCCATTTATACAGAAAAGGAAGGTACTGGAGGACTACACCGGTAGTGACCACCAGTACATATCTTTCAATGTCGGAGGCAGCCCAACAACTAGGACACACCATGGCAAAGCCCAAAGGTGGAATGTGACTAAACTGGACGCAGAGAAGCTATCCTTAACGACAGTCAGAGGGAAGAACAGTCTGTTGGAGGGAGCTAGCATGGGTGCGGGAGAATTGGTGTAAGCTACCATGCGGCTCATACACCAGGCCTGTGACGCTTCGATGCCTCGCAAATAGAGGTACAGAAATAGGACCTCTGCTTATTGGTGGAATTCATAAATTTAAGAGCTTCAAAAGAAGTGTCTAAAATGCAGACCGAGGGCCACCGGGGAAGGCGAAAAGGCACGAACCAAACCTCAAAAACCAGAGAATTCAAGCTTACCAAGAAACAGCTAAGAATAGCTATCAGGTCGAGTAGAAAGCAGAGCTGGACCACACTGTGTGAGGAAGTGGATAGTGAGCCATGGGGTCTAGAGTACAAAATAGTTACCCGCAAGATTGAAGCATTATCAGCCTGCGAGGTAATGAAAGCTGAAACCATAGGAAAAATCGTTGATGCGCTCTTTCCTCTCTACAAAACAGAATAGCTCCAGGACCGGTTGGAATCCTAGCAGAGGCTCTGAAAGCAGTATATCGCACATGTCCGCAGATCCTACTGAACATGCTGAACAGCTGCCTCAGGGCTGGACTCTTTCACGAACAGTGGAAAGTTTAGAAAATTCAGAAATTCAGAAAATTCATATGGGGAAACTGATCGAACAATTGTAGACGAAGCGGAAAGAGCAAAATAAGAAGATTGACAATTTCTGCGGTCTGCCTGGTCTACTCTGGTCATATGCCTATACCAAGAGTTCGCCAAGAGAGTGGAAAACCGTCGTAAATGCTGAGCAGAAATCGAAAGGAGATGCGACTCCTAAGAAAAGGAAAGAAAAAAGCTCGAAACAAGATGGCCCCAAACCAGGAAAAGAGCACGAAAAACAGCGACGCAGACGAAGCAAAAGCCAGGAAACTCCTAGAAGCTAGGCGAATAAAATTTGGCTGGATTTATAGCAGAATCCGAGAAAGGACCTGATTCGTTCGCTGTTTCAAGTGCTTCGGCTTTGCTCATCAATCGCGTGACTGCAAAAGACCTGACCGAACTGCCCTGTGCTACAAATGTGGTAAAAGTGGACACAAGGCGGCCACCTGCGCAGAGGAGCTAAAGCCAATACAAGAAGATGATCAATGTAGCGTAAGCTAACTTGAATAGGAGTAAAATTGCAAACGACTTTCTTACGTAACGTATGTACGATGAAAAGGCCGATTAGCTGATATTCAGTGAGCATTACCTGGACGTATATGGACTCCAGAGGCAAAAAAGTGATGGAGATGGCTACAAGAAGGGGACTCCTTGTTGTGTATACATGAGAGATCACTTTTCGACGACCTGGGCAGAAGGATACCATCCCTGACATATCTCTGATGACAGAGAACATTGTCAGAAGGGTTGAAAACTGGAGGGTCATGCAAAATTATACTGGAAGTGACCATTTGTATATAAGCTTCCATATACCATATACCAAAAAAAGACCACGCGACAATTGACGTCCTGCCTATTGGTGATTGCAAATCGCAGAAGGGAATGTTTCGTCCTAAGGCGTAGAGCCCAACGTGTAAAAAAAGAGACCTGCTGAAGCAGCACTGAGAAATGCAGCCTTCAAACAAGCTAAGAAGGAACTGGGTAAGTCCATAAAAAAAGCAAGACCCTCGGATAGATGAACAACCGGGAGGAAGTAGACAAGGATCCCTGGGATCGTGTAATGCTGAAAAAATGGCAAGCAGTGTGGACACGGTTTTTCCCACACACCAACTGCAGGAAGAAGGTGCGAATACAATGACACAGGAAATCCCGCTCTTCACCGAGATGGAACTTGTAAAAGCTGCAAGATCTCTGAAAAATAAGAAGGCACCAGGCCCGCATGGCATTTCAATGGAGGCAATAAAAGAAATTGTGCATGCCATCCCCGGGATACTGTTGAACATGTACAACAGCTGCCTCAAGGCGGGTACCTTTCCTAAACAGTGGAAGCGACAAAAGCTAGTACTCATAGAAAAGGGCAAGGGCAATTGGAACTCACCGTCATCCTACAGATCTCTGTGTCTGTTAGACACGGCAGGAAAGCTTTTAGAGAGGCTTTTAAAACCCCAACTACTATCGGCTATACAAGCGGCTGGAGATTTATCCAGCAGTCAGTATGGTTTCCGGAAAGGGATGTCCACGGTAGACGCTGTGACACATATAGTGAGCACTGCTCTGGAGGAACGACAAGTAAGTCACTACTCCCGGAAAATCGTGGTACTCGTGCTACTAGACGTCAAAAACGCCTTCAATTCGGCAAAATGGAGTGACATGCTTCACGCGCTGAAGCATAAGTTCAACGTACCGCAGTACCTTTTACGGATGGTAAGTAATTACGTGAAGAACCGGGTACTGCTTTACGAAACGAGCGAAGGACCTCGTGAGAAAGACATTACTGCGGGCGCTGCCCAAGAATCCATCCTAGGACCAGACCTGTGAATCTGTCTTATGACGGCATCCTACGAATTGAGATGCCGGAAGATATGAACCTCGTGGGCTACGCGGACGACATAGCAGCGACCATAGCTGCTCGTGACCTCGAGCAAGCTCAATGGAAGCTGAATGAAGTCATAAGACGGGTCCAGCGTTGGATGACAGACCACGGATTGAGTCTAGCCATCCAGAAAACTGAAATAGTGATTTTGACGACGAAGAGGATAGACATAGAAGTCCCAATGCAGGTCGCAACCGAGGAGGTACAGACGAAGGAGGCGGTGAAACATCTTGGCATCCTGCTCGATAATAAGTTCACTTTTTGGGAGCAAATTAAAAGGGCAGCTAATAAGGCGTGCATAGTCACAACGAATTTAAGTCGGCTAATGGCCAACATTGGAGATCCAAAACCAAGCAGGCGACGCTTATTAATGTCAGTGACGTACTTCATCCTCCTGTACGGAGCCGAAGTTTGGGCGGATGCTCTTAAAATCGAGAAATACCGCAAACGTATGGCAGGGGTACAGTGAAGAGGAGAGCAGTGAGTGGCATGTGCTTATTGCACTGTCTCGGAACCGGCGACATTGGTGATTGCTGGAGTTATTTCGATTGTTCTGCTTGTGGCAGAACGCAAGGCCGTATATATTGGAAAAAATGAATGCGGCAAATTTGAAGTAAAAAGAGAACTCGGAGCGCAAACGATGGAGCAGTGGCAGGCAAGATGTGCTGGAGAAACCAGAGGAAAATAGACTTTTAGTCTTATAAGCGATATGATTGTGTGGGTGGGCCGTGGTCATGGAAAAGTAAACTTCTACACGACACAAATACTCTCTGGGCACGGGTTGTTCAGGGCCTATCTCCACAAGATCGGCAAAGCCGAAAAGCCAGACCGCACGTGATGCTTGGCAGTGAGGATCACTGGGACGAACGACGAGCCCGATGCGTGACATTGTCGTGCTGCTGAGGGCGATGCGTAACATCTTGGTTGAGATACGAAGCTGACTCAATATAGAAGAATGAAACCAGCAGGAGCCTTATCAGGCAAGAAAACGGCACCCCCTGAAATAATGAGAAAGCGGTTCCGGGGGGTGTCATGCCAAGAAGAGAAATAGTGGTTTTTTAGTGGGTAAAAGTTGGCACATCATCACCATCTTTACAACCACCGAAATCTCCATACTACCGACAAGTGCGGACCGCTTTCATGTGTCTGGATTCAGATTTTTCCACCATTAAAAAAAAAATCATCATCATCCAGAGTGGGAGTCTGTAACCCATATGCGGCGTGTCCCCAAGTGGCGGATAGGGGAATGCTCGCTAGATATAAAGAGTAGGGCGGAAAAAAAATACGTCTCGCAGACCAAACAGACTGGGTGAAGGACACACCGAGGACAGACCACGATCTGTTCCTGCTGCGGTTCACTGGGAGTGCTCCGAACCATGTCCGGCGTGTTCAGCTACCGGCGTGGCAAGGGGCTGATGTGTGCTTGCACTGCCGAAGTGTAAGACGCAGTATGAGACTAGGAGCCAGCCTCTTCGGGCCTTGATGAGGGAGTGCGCCGTTGCTGCAGAGATCGGAATCTTCAGTTACCCGCAATGGCAACTTGCACTGAAGCCACAGGGCGCAGAACAGGCGAGCAGCATCAAGCCCGGTAGAAGGCCAGGCAGCCACGCCGATTGACACGAAGAAGAAGGAGGATACAGCTCTCCGGAATTGGAATTTGGTCACGAGAGAGAAGGCCGAGAAAACTAACAATCACCCAAGAGGAGATGTGACCCCCCAAAGGACGCCAAATAAAGGAGCAAAGGAACACGACACGGGCACAAAACAAGAGCACCAACGAGAACCGACCGGGAAACAACGCCTCGAAGCTGTGCTGATGAAACCAGCGAAGGGAAAATCGTACGCAGAGGTACTGGAAAGCATCAGATCGAAGGAGAACCCTAAAGAAACGGAAACCTGCATTAGGTGAATCCACCGGACCAGGAATGAAGAGGTCGTACTAGAGCTGGGAAAGGAGACGAAGCACGTCAAAGCCGATACACCAGGAAAATTGTTCTGCTGGCAACAATGGATGTGAGAAATGCCTTCAACTCGGCCAGGTGGACCGAGATGATCAAGGCATTGGAGGGTTTCAAGAGGCCAGAATATCTCATGCGTGTATTGAGAAACTATCTCTCCGATAGAGTGTTGATATACGACAACACACAGAGGCCAAGGGAGAGGAAAATCACAGCCGGAGCTGCTCAGGGCTCATTCCTTGGCCCCGATCTGTGGAACATCTCGTATGACGACATCCTGAAGATAGAGATGCCAGATGATGCACATCTTTCGGGGTATGCAAACGACATACTCGCAGAGATCGCTGCAAGAACTACGGAGAAACCGCACTGGAAGCTAAATCAGGTCATGAGATACGTGGGTAGATGGATGGGCGACCATGGGCTAGACCTGGCTACGGAGAAAACCGAGCTGGTCATGGTCATGAAGAAGTACGTCCCCATGCAGATACCGATGCAGGTAGGACCGACAGCTGTCACAACGAAGCCAGCCATGAAACATCTGGACATATGGATGGATAACAAGATCTCCTTCTATGAACAAATAAAGCAGGCAGCAAATAAGGCAGCAGGTGTCACGGTGGCACTCACTAGACTCATGGTAAACGTGAGTGGCCAGAGACCTAGCAAGCGTCGACTGCTAATGTCAGTAGCTCAGTCGATCATGCTCTATGGAGCTGAAATATGAGTAGTAGCGTTGAAAAAGAAAACGTGTAGAAGACCGTTGACAGTGGTTCAACAAAGAGGCGCGCTGAGGATCGCGTGCTCCTATCGCACGGTATCGAAGGTGGACCGCAAGGTTGATCCCTCAGTTGGACACATGGCTCGACTGCAAATAGAGAGACAAATTACCACCTGACGCAGTTCCTCTCAGGGCATGAATATTTTTGCTCCTACCTATACAAGAGGGGAAAAGTCAGCAGCGCAAAGTGTAGATATTGCGAGGTGAAAGTAGACGACGCAAGTCACACTTTTTTTAAATGCAATCGCTGGGCCGATTTTAGATATAGGCTAGAAAGCGAGACCGAGGTGACGCTTTACAACATTGTCGGGTCGGGGTGATGCTTCAACGAGAGGAATGGTGGGACAGGGTAGTTATATTTGTCGAAACAATCCTCCGACAGAAGAAAGAAGATGGCCAACTCGGAGGCTAAAGACGCCATCTGCAAGGACACGCAAGTATCCGTGAGCTGAAAGAAACCGCCCAACCCCTGAGATGCCGGAGGCCACCGAGTCCAATGCGTGACATCCACTATGCTGATGAGGATAATGCGTGCAAGTAGAAGGAGGAACGAGTACTAGTGAGACCCAACCATGTCCAACCAAGATGTTCGAAGGCCGACGAGCTCGTTGCGCGAAGTGGTCCGGCTGATAAGGACGATGCGTACATTCTAGAAGAGACCCAAAGAAGCAGAAGAAATAAACCAGCAGGAGCCCTAGTAGGCCAGAAAACGGCACCCCCTGAAGTAATGCGGAAGCGGTTCCAGGGGGAAGTCTGCCAAGGAGAAAAGGATGACGTCTTTTAGTGGGTAAAATCTTCCACACTACCAAGATGTGCGGACTCTTCTCGTGTGCCTTTTGAAGGTTTTTTCACCATTTCCGAAGCTGAGACTGAATCTTCATCTTAAATATTGGTATTTTCAGACTCCTTGGATTTCGCAACGGTAGAAATGACTGCATAAACAACTTTTTGTTTGTTTCTCATGTTAAAACCGGCCAGATTGGTCATGCAGAAGTAACATTCTTCTTGACGAAGTGGTTTTCTCCACACCATTGGCTTCGTGATCTTTAGAGATGTTTTATTGCCTTTTTTGTTTTGCAACGGGTCACCTTTTTATGGCAAAGATTACATATCATGTGTCACATATGTAACAAGAAGCATCGGGGTCATTGGCTGGCAAAGTTGAAGCTCCAGAGTTTATTGAATCTTTAAAAGCCCTGAATTTTCGAAAAACCCGCACGATAGGGATCCTGGTCCGATCGCAGGTGATCTGTCGTTTTGAGGGTGATAACCCTCATACCTCTCAGGGGCTAAGTATGAGGGCTTTCCGACTTTGATAAGGACAATGTCAACTCGTCCTCGAACACGCTACTGCTTCATCCTCACACCCTTAAGCCCCCCTACAAGGCAGCGCGCCTTCGCTCACTTCGGTACCACGGTGGATCGGAAAACAAGTTATTCTACACATCCCCTTTCGGGGCGGTTGTCACCGTTTACAGAATCATTCGTAGCAGCAGGATCTTTTTAGCTATTATCACCTCGAATTGCCTTCACAAGCTCCCTTGCATCTCGGTTATCTAATCTCATTCAAAACCGAGTGAGTCGATTCTCCGTATATTAGCTCACATTGTCAACTATTTGATGAGGAAGCAATCACCGACCAGCGGTATTGCTGGGCTTCCCTAGAACTGAATCGACCAGACCAATGGCTTATAGCATTCGATTATATGGTGAAAACTCTAAATAAACAATTTTATCATACGGTTCTCCCACACTTAGAAATCAACAGTAGTAAAAAATGTGTAACTTCGAGTTTACAAAGATCTATATCCATAGTTAAGAGCAAGGTGAACACTTCCACCAAGACATGAAAGAAATGAAGCGTAGATACCCAGAACGATGGGTCGTGAAAATGATAGTTTTCTGAGGTTGAGAACGAACCCTGATTTGATCTAATGGGCCAATACTATGCTAAAAGCTTTTCTTTTAGTCGGCTTTTTTTCCGGGACAGTTCAAATTGAAGCTCTTGGAACGTTGAATTGTTGTATAAAAAATATGAAAAAATTGCAATGTTATAATGTTGTTTTTTTGTTATCAACCGCTAAAACTAAGAAATGTAAGACCAATTAGTTTTCTGGACTAGTATTCTGGAAGCTTTCCTTTTAGTCCGATTTTTTTCGGGAGGAAATTTTGTTATTTTAGATCACATGCATGTGAAATTGCGATAAAAAATCAAATTTGCTTTGTTATCGTGTTTTATTTGTTATCAATAGTTAGAAAGTAAGGAAAAGTATGATAATTATACAAAAGTTATACGCTCGCCTACGAAACCCATCTTGATGTGCACTTGCCGCCCGCCTCACGATATGTTTTTTGTATTTGTTTTTACTTTTGCAATAAATATCGTCTTTCTCTTAAGAAAAAATGTATTTTGAATTATGCTCAGTGTTATCAATCAACTCGGTTCAAAAATCAAACATCAATTTATATTTAAGATTTAAAAGTTCATGTTTCCTCCAAAAATAAATATTCCTTTTATATTTTGTATTTAAGAATACAAAGCATGTGTTCATGATTCATTCAAATACTGAAGTTTTTTTTACATATTTGATAATTGACATAATAAAGTAATAACACAGGCCTGAAAAAATGAGATAAAAGAGTTTACCTTGACAAGACGATTTTTTGGCAATCTTTGAAAAATCATGGCGAACGAATCCGATGTCTTCTAAGACAGAAAAAAAGGGGGAGAAAAATTTATCTGTAGTACTGTGGACATATTTCGGAATTATGTTTGGACGTATGCATTTTCATAATCGTCGAATGCACGAGTGCGAGCATCATTTCCGAAAATGTGCCTCTAGCACATCGGATTCGTTCACTATGATTATTCAAAAAATGTGAAAAAGAGTGGTTTTTGAAGATTGGAACACTAATTTTCTCGAAAAATTGACGTGATTTGGGTCCAGATTCATATTCATTGCATAAAAATACATCGAAAATGCTTAATCGCATTCGATGAGAAAAATCACGCAGGCCTGTGTAATTTATGGATACTCTAATTGTTTCGCAGATAAATTGCGACGTTCCAAAAAAGGCCCACTTTGTCGGTATGAAGGTATGTAAAGCCGGATAAATTACTGGCATTTTAAGCCTAGAACGAACCTTCAAGGTCTGAAAGCAAGGCACCGGGGCACTTTTGAAATTGGGATTTCAAAACACCGCTTTACGAGGAAAACATATTTAAAGTTTGCGAGTGCCATAAACGCACTTGTTATAATTTTTCTGCAAATATCAAATTTACGGATTTTTGGTCACTTCTGGCAGATAAGTATAATGTCACCAGATAGAACATAGATTGAAGTACGATTTCCCATCGCAAACCCGAAATCGATATTTTTATCCTTAATAATAGATTTAATGCTTCCACGATGATTCATTATGATGAAAGGAGGTGTTTCGGGTTTCAATCGTGTGCAAAACTA
>JAUMHM010072470.1:0-14012 GCA_032362435.1 Melikaiella ostensackeni
GATCGAATTGGGTAAAATATAAATATATGAATTTGTCAGTTGATGCATATATCAAAAGTCTATGTTCACTTTCAATTGTAGTTTTGATACATTTGGTATCAAAACTATAATTGATTCAATTGTAGTTTTGATACATTTGGTATCAAAACTATAATTGAAAGTGAACATAGACTTTTGATAAACACGCACACAGCGTTGATGATAACGAATTGACGAGACATAATGATCTATGATTCATGATCATAACGTTGAAAAACCACTGTGCGAATTTTATTTTTTGAAAACGGAAATAATACTGGATCGAGTTGGGTAAAATATAAATATATGAATCTGTCAGTTGATGCATATATCAAAAGTCTATGTTCACTTTCAATTATAATTTTGATACCAAATCTGTATAATTTCTATCAACCGGGTATCAGTCTACTGCAAATGACTTTGATCCGACTTGAAGTTGAAAGTAAAACCCCAGGATTTTCCGTGGAGTTAATAATGATATGATGACGAGTTGTAATTGATGAGGATGTTATGTGAAGATGTTGTAATGTGTTGATGATAATGCTGCTGACTTATTATTCATGATAATTCTATATAAAGATTTGTAGATAGTTTTACTAACTTGATGATCTGTGATTGATGGTGATAATGTCTGAAGATGATGTCATGTGTTGATAATGATGATGATCTATGCTTGTCGATGATATTCTCTGATCATGATGTTACGCGTTGATGATAACGACTTGACGAGACATAATGATTTATGATTCATGATCATAACGTTGAAAAACTACTGTGCGAATTTTATTTTTTGAAAATGGAAATAATACTGGATCGAATTGGGTAAAATATAAATATATGAATTTGTCAGTTGATGCATATATCAAAAGTCTATGTTCACTTTCAATTATAGTTTTGATACCAAATCTGTATAATTTTAATTAACCGAGTATCAGTCTACTGCAAACGACTTTGATCCAACTTGAAGATGAATGTAAAACCCCAGGATTTTCTGTGGAGTTAATAATGATATGATGACGAGTTGTTATTGATAAGGATGTTATGTGAAGATTTTGTTATGTGTTGATGATGATGCTGCTGACTTATTATTTATGATAATTCTATCTAAAGATTTGTAGATAGTGTTATAAGTTGATAATCTGTGATTGATGGTGATAATATCTGAAGATGATGTCATGTGTTGATAATGATGATGATCTATGATTGTCGATGATATTCTCTGAAGATGATGTTACGCGTTGATGATAACGATTTGACGAGACATGATGATCAATGATTCATGATCATAATAATGGAAAAGACTGTAAAGAAGTTATGTTTTGAAAATGGAAATAAGCCTCGATCGATTTGGATGAAACATGAATGTATGAATTTGTCATTTGATGCATGTATCAAAAGTCAATGTTGACTTGTCAATTATAATTTCGATCCCCAATTTGGATCATTTTAATCAACCGAGTATCAGTCTGCTGCAAATCACTTTGATCCAACTTGAAGATGAAAGTAAAACCCCAGAACTCTCTGTGAAGTTAATGATGATATGATGAGGTGTAATTGATGAGGATGTTATGTGAAGATGGTGTTATGTGTTGATGATAATGCTGCTGACTTATTATTCATGATAATTCTATCTGAAGAGATGGAGATAGCTATAAGTTGATGAATGATTGATGGTGATATTGTCTGAAGATGATGTCATGTGTTGATATTGATGGTGATCTATGATTAACGATGATATTCTCTAAAGATTATGTTACGTGTGGATGATAATGATGGGGTGAGACATGATGATCTATGATTCAAGATCATGGAGTTGAAAAACCATTGTGAAAATTTTATGTTTTGAAATTTTCTGTGTACAAAGTTCTAATTATTTTTGAATTTCTCTAAATCATTTGCAGAATGTATGAGAATCCCTGTGCTCCACCCACGCGAGCACATCATGTACGACCTTCGAATATTAGCAAACGACTAGAGATATTGTAATGATCCTTTGTTCCAGCTTGCCCATAGAGCTCCGTACAGGCACCATAATAATCTCGGCCAGGGTCGGATTGACCTGCTTTATCGCCTCCAAGCATTTACCCCAGGTCAAATTAATCCATATTTTGCAAGGAAAAAATTCTATTCAGAAAGGATCCAATACCAGCATTTTTCATCATCGGTTAATCAAAAAAGGAAGAAGTAACAATGAATACGAATTATGATGTCCAAAGTGACCGCACCAGTTTACTTTAGTAAAAATGTTTGCTGATTATTAATAATTGTATTTAAATATTTCTTTCAGTAGTTTCATAAATTCGCTGAAATTTCTAGCAAAAAATGACTAATAATCAGAGCTGCCACACAGTCACTTTAGTTACTTTTTATCATTTTTTTTCTCAAACCACTTTTTAGTCACTTTTTAAAAATAAAATCACTATAGTCACTTTTTTACTTTTACTTTCACGTGAGTCACTTTTCTTTCATTAAATTAAAACAAAGGTCCCAGACAACAAAGGTCTATACCTATTTATGAATTTTATTCAATTCTTTTGAATTCCTTTGATTTCTCTCGATTTTTTTTAACTCTCCGTGAATTATTCAAAATTTATCTAGAATTTGTATAAATGTTATCGAATTCCTTTAAATTCTCCTAACTTCACTCCAATTTGATTTAAATCAATGCAATATTTTGGATTTATTAGATTGTTCTTGATTCATTTCAATTAATTTGGAATTCACTATCAGTCCTGATTATTTTACCCTGAATTCTTGTAAATTCTTTTGAATTCTTTGAGATTCACCTTGAATTTTTTTCGAATTCACTTTAATTGTTCTACACTCACTTCACTCTAACGGAAAACAATGCATTATGTATTTTTGACTTAAAGTTAAAAAAAATTAATTCGAAATGAATTTCAATTTACTCTGGATTCTTATTATTTTATTCTGAATTCTTTTTGAATATTCCTCATTCTTTAGAATTTTCTTGAATTTTTCGAATTCACCATGAATTTTTTAGAATACTCTTAATTTTTTTAAATTCACCCTGAGCTATTTTGAATAAACTCTAATTCTTCTGAATTCGTTCCAATTTGAATGAAATCAGTGGCATACCCTGGATTTTTAAAATTATTTTCAATTTATTTAAAAACATTTGGAATTCACCCTGTATTCTTATTAATTTAACCTGAATTCTTTAAAATTCTTCGGAAATTACCCTGAATTCTTTTTAATTCACTTTAATTCTTCTAAGTTCACTTCAATTTCACTGAAACCAATGGATTACTTTGGATTTTTTTGATTCTGATCAATTCATTTGGATTTATTTGGAATTCACACTGAATTCTTATTAATTTATTGCGAATTTTCCTAAACTCTTTCGAGTTTTTTGGAATAAACCTTGAATTCTCTTGAATTCACTTTAATTGTTTTAAGCTCACTCCATTATGATGGAAAACAATGGGAGGTTTTTTATTTTCAAAGTTTTTTAAAATTAATTCGAAATGAATTTGAATTCACCCTGGATTTTTTGGGATAGTCTTAAATTTTTATATTCACCCTGAAATATTCTGAATTAACTTTAATTCTTCTGAATTTATTCCAATTTTAATGAAATCAGTGGCATATTTTGAATTTAAAATTTTTGTTCAATTCATTTGAAAACATTTGGAATTCACCCTGAATTCTTTTTAATTTAACCCGAATTCTTTTAAATACTTCAGAAATCATTCTGAATCCTTTTGAATTCACTTTAGTTCTTGTAAATTCACTTCAATTTTACTGAAACAAGTGGATTACTTTGGACTTTTTAAAAGTTGATCAATTTATTTGAATTCATTTGGAATTCATCCTGAATTGCTATTAATTTATTACGAATTCTCTTAAACTCTTTTGAATTTCTTGGAATACACCCTGAATCCTCTTGAACTCACTTCAATTGTTCTAAATTCACTCCAATCTGATGGAAAAAATGGAATGTTTTCGATTAAAAATTTTTTTAAAAATTAATTCCAAATAAATTTGAATTCACCCTGAATTCTTATCAATTTATACCGAATTCTTTTTGAATTTTCAACGTCTTTAGAATTTTCTTGAATTTTTCGAATTCACCCAGAATTTTTTTGAATTTTCTCAAATTTTTTGAAATTTACCCTGAATTCTTTTGAATTAACTTTAATTTTTCCAAATTCATTCCAATTTTACTGAAATCAGTAGAATATTTTGAATTTTTCAAATTGTTTTCAATTCATTTGAAGACATTTGGAATTCACCCTGAATTCTTATTAATTTAACCTGAATTCTTTTAAATTCTTCGAAAATCACCCTGAATTCTCTTGAATTCACTTTATTTGTTCTAAATTCACTCCATTCTGAAGGAAAATAATGGAAAGTTTTTGATTTAAAAATTGTTTGAAAATTAACTCGAAATTAATTTGAATTTACTCTGATTTCTTACTAATTTATTCTGAATTCTTTTTGAGTATTTTCAATTCTTAAGAAATTTCTTGCATTTTTTCAAATTCACCCTGAATTATTTTGAATTAATTTTAATTCTTCTAAATTCATTCCAATTTTAATGAAATCAGTGGCATATTCTGGATTTTTAAAATTGTTTTCAATTTATTTGAAAACATTTGGACTTCACCCTGAATTCTTTTTAATTAAACCTGAATTCTTTTAAATTCGTTGGAAATTACCCTGAATTCTTTTGAATTCACTTTCATTCTTCTAAATTCGCTTAAATTTTACTAAAACTAATGGATTACTTCAGATTTTTTTACTTTTGATCAATTAATTTGAATTCTTTTGGAATTCACCCTGAATTCTTAATAATTTCTCCTGAATTCTATTCAACTCTTTTGAATTTTTTGGAATATACCCTGAATTCTTCTGAATTCAATTTAATTTTTCTAAATTCACTCCAATTTCACAGAAGTCAATGAAACGTTTTAGATTTTCAAAAAAATTTCAAAATTAATTTGAATTAATTTTGAATTTACCCTGAATTGTTATTAATTTATTCTGAATTCTTTTGAATTCTTTTTAATTTTTTGAATTTATCGAATTCACCCTGAATTTTTTGGTACCCTCTTGAATTTTTCAAGTTCACTCTGAATTCTTTTGGATTCACTTTAATTCTTCTAAATTCATTCCAATTTTACTGGAATCAATGGAATATTTGGGATTTTTCAAATTGTTTTTAATTCATTTGAAAACATTCGGAATCCACCCTGAATTCTTATTACTGTATTTTAAATTCTTTGGAATTTTTTTGAATTCACCCCAAATTCTTCTGAATTCACCCTAAATTCTTCTGAATTCACTCAATTCTACTCAATTCAGTGTATTTCTTGATTTTTTCGTTTTATTGAATTTACCCTGAAGATTTTAAGTTCACCCTTGAATTCTTAGGCACGTCATCAAATTTTGCTGAATTCCCTTGAATTGTTATGAATTCACTCTGAATTCTTATGAATTTATCCTGAGTTTGTTTAAATTCACCTGGAATTCTTATGAATTTCATCGAGTTCTTCTAAATTCTTTCGAATTCAAAAAAACATTCATCATATATTATTAATGCACCTCAGTCACTTTTTGTCAATTTTAGCCGCTTTTTGGGTTAGAAATTTGTCACTTTTGATCACTAAATATTTATTTTATTATTAGTTGCGAAAAAATTCTTCTGGAATTTCAGTTACCCTGAATATGATATTTTTTGTCTTACAGTCACTTTTTCCACCACTTTAACTGAAAATTTGAAAACTTTTATTTTCTTTTTTTTCAATTCAAAGAAATGTTTAGTTCTAAAAGAATGCAAATAAAAACAATAGCAAGTTTATAGAGAAAAGTAGAAAAGAATTCAGCATTGAAAATAAGAACAGTGAATAGAATTTATTCATGGAAACGTCTTTTCACACTTCTTATTAAAATATTCAACCAAAACGATTCAGTAGGCTGAACGCATTTCTGTGTCACATTTCATGCGAAAATTTTTAACGAGCGATACTTACCTTATTTTTATGTGAATTTTTTTTATGGTCTGAAGAAAATCTTAAATTACAGATTTACAGTTTTTGGATACTATAAAAAAATATATAAAAGGCCTGTTTTTTTAGTTGAGCTGTTGCTAAAGTGCCTTAATTTTTATAATAGACAATGACTATGTGTACCGAAAAAATTCGGCTATTTGTACCGAAATTCCGGTAGAAGTAGGCCCTTTTCCAGGGCTATTTTTACCGAAGAAATCTAGCTATTCATGTCGAAATTTCGTTCCACGTAGCCACGGCCTTTGAAATATAAACGTGCAAACTTTCTTCTCACAATAGCACGGAAGATAATAAAATTCCGCGCCTAACAAGCCCAAGATGCAGGCAAAATGTTAATTTAATAAAAAGATATTGTAAAAAAACGTCAAATTTCGAGTTTCCAAAAAATATAAATAACTCTGGAAATAAATAACATTTCTGAAAGTTCTTTGGCTCATTTTAAAGGCAAGTCTCCATAGTATTTTTCAAAATTGTTAAGATATTTTTAGAAGTTTTACCCTAGATTCTGCCCTAGGGTCAAACTTGGTGCAAAAAAGTCGCAGTTTTAAAAACGTTTAAATACCTACAAAATTGAAGAAAAATAATTTTATACTCTATTTTAATAAACTTTAGTAATACTTATAACCTTTTCATAACGCATCTAATAAACCCAAGTTGAAGACAAAATATCAATTTAATAAAAAGATATTCCAAAAAAAGTCAAATTTCGATGTTTCTGAAAAACTGGAATAACTCTGGAGTTAATTTAAAATTTTAAAACTTTTTGGATTCATTTTAAAGATAAGTCTCCACAGTATTTTTCTAAATTATTAAAATATTTTTTAGAATTTTTCCCCTGTATTATACCCTGAGGTCAGACTTGTGCAAAAAAGTCGCAAAATTTCAAATAATGATTGTACTCGCCACATGAATTTAAAAAATCCAAAACAATAATTTTATAAATATTACTAAAATTGATTAATATATTTTTTTATTTTTTTTATTTTGGAGGTATTTAAACATTTTGGACATTTTTCGACTTTGTTGCACCAAGTTTGACCTCAGAATAGAATCTGGGGAAAAAAGTCTAAAGACATCTAAATAATTTACCAGAATACTATGAAGAGTTACCTTTAAAATGAGCCCAAAATTTTTGAAGAATATCAGTTATTTCCAGGGTTATTACAATTTTTCGAAAACATCGAAATTTGTCGTTTTTTGCAATATCCTTTTATTGAATTGACATTTTTCCTTCAACTTGGGTTTATTAAACACATTATGAAGAAAAAAATTCATATTATTATTATAAAAAATGAAGGCAGTTTAGCAGCAGCTCAAAAAATAGGCGTATAGATAATTTCCGCCGGTACCCATATTTCGTGAATTGAAAAGGACATTTTTTCCTCTTCTTCCTTATTTTCTCTTTTCTTTTTACATTCTCATCATTTTTTTCTTCAATTTTCTAAACTGATTTTCAGGAAGGAAAAGAGTTGAACCTCTCACGATCTAAAGAGGATACGCGTGGACTCAGTCTGAGAAGTTTTAGCTCAATCGGATTAATTTAAGAATTTTTTTAAAATTTTAGATTGAATTAATTTAAAAATCTGATTAAATTGCAAGCGGCAATCTTGACGCTGCCCTATGCATGTGCCTCCTCGGCTACGAACGTGTTGCAGCGGACGATATGAAGGCTAAGTCGGATAGCAAAACAAATAATAATAACCGTTTGTAGTTCTGTTCTAAAATATACTATAAATAAAGTAAAGAACCAATGAATGAATTATTTTTAGAAATGCTGTAATAGTATGTTGCATTACAAGGGATGAAACACAGCGTTTACAACGAGTATTGCATCTTATTTTTCATATCAACTCTATTGATAATCCAATTTTGAGTACGTGTAGAGCGGGGCGAATCACAGAGAGTTTCAACCCTAGGGTTGAAACTCTCTGTTTCGCCCCACTCTACAGGTACTGAAAATCGGATTTTCAATAGAGGCCGTATGAAAAAGTATTATTTTTGAGTTAGGTTTACTTTAGTTAATACCCTATTAATTTGAGAAAGAATCTCAAAATGAATCGAGGTAGACAAAGAAATAGGCATGAAGAGTTATCGATTAAAAATAGGAAAAAATGTTCCAGAAATCAGGTACGATTGGAGACCGTTAATAAAAATTTTAAATAAACTTTTATCATAAGTTTAATATTTTATGACTATTTTTTATTCTTGATTCCTAAAATCATTCTTTTATTGAATTATTTATAGATGGCCTGAAGTAATTATTTTTATTCTTTAATCAAGAAGTTGCTAGCATTATTTGTTATTATTTTAGGGAAAAGAATACATTACAAAGTCTAAAACTAAGAAAGACGTTGTTAAAGATTTATTATCCCAGAGATATCTTTCAAACCTATTAAATCCTGCTGTGGAGAAAAATGTTCCCAACAATTTTTAAGTCTTCAACAAAAAAAGTACATAACAACTTTTGGGATCTCGGGAAGTATAATGAACAAAATTTGAATCTCAGTGGAATGTTAGGAATGTTAAGATGCTGTGGTGTTAGTAGAATATTGTCATAAGGGAGCACCTGAGGGCGCCACCGCTCTCGCTCCATGTTCTCCTCTCCGCGAGCACGAGCAAGTTCTGTAACGCACTCGTTTTGTACTCATTACACTCTAGTCTCTACCCCTCTATACTTAGTATATTAATTAGACTAAAACTCAGACACAACTCTACAGATGCAAGAATCCTATCGAAACAAATGCAGGTGAAAAAGTAGGGAGGTTAATTCATTGGATTTATTTATTTCCTACTGACGAGGAAAATGTTACCGTTTGCAAGAAATTTTTTGTGCTTTTCTGTGTTTGAGCAAAAGAAGAGTTGAAAATGTTCAGAAAAAGATTTTGAGTAAGCAGCCTTTAAAAAATTTGGTATGTGGACGCCGCGAAAGAAGTGTTAAATTAACAGAAGATCTTTAAAAAATGATTTACGAGCATTGTGAATCAATCCCACAGCGCAGTTCAGTAGTTCACATTACGAACGAAATTCGAGTAATCTAAAATATTTTTAAAATCCTTCATTAAATCTTATAGAACTTCAAAAATTGTTTGGAGAATATTATTCAGAAAAAAAACAGGGGCTAAGTTTACGTTAAGTAAAACTGTTTATTGTAATTATTTTAACCGTCATGTTGGCTTCACTTTTAAATTACCTAGAACTGATGTGTGCAACACTTGCTATAAAAATGAGACAGAATGAGAGGTAAACGAAGAAGTAATTAATCACAAGAAAAATACAGAAATTTATTTGAACTTAAAAAAGCAATTACTGTCTGAAAATAGCAGTCTGTGCTGTGAATTTGATTTTGCACAGAATCGGCCATTACGATAATTACCCGTCTCCGAACAGTTTTACCTGCAATTAGTATGGTTTTTTTTATATAATGTACATGTACTTATATACTACGAACGAGAGCTATATGTTCCCTATTCTTGAGGGAATGGTAAAGAAGGGTATAAACACTGTTTGCAATGTTATTCAATACACGATATTAAAAGAATTTGATAAAGAGAAATTCAACAACATAACTCTATTTTCAGATTCATGTCCCTTACAATGTAAAAATTACGCAGTCTTTTATTTTTTGGTTTCATTGGCAATTCAGTTGCAAAGTGAAATAAAATATGTGTTTCCAGTTCGAGGACATTCCTATTGCCAGTGCGGTAGAAATTTTGGTCCATATTCGCAAAAATTAAAAAGATTAGAACGAATTGAAACTAAAGCTCAATTTGTGGAAATTATTCGCAATGCTCGTTCTTCTTCATTTTAATGATCGGGAAATGTGAAGTTCTTCTGCAGGATTTTGAAAAAAACTTCAAGGGCAAAATGCAAAAGCGAAAAAATTCCAAATCAGTAAAGCGTTCGTTTTAAATTTTTTTCCTGATGGAAAAGTGGACGTTCATGATAATTAGGAATTGCAAAATTCAACCTCTTCTTTCTTTAAGCCTACGCTTGAACTAGTAGTATCCGACTTGACCTTCATATCGTCCGCTGCAACACGTTCCTAGCCGAGGAGGCACGTGCATAGGGCAGCGTCAAGATTGCTGCTTGCAATTTAAAACACCCATAATTTTCTAACCGTTAACTCGATTGAGCTAAAACTTTCCAGAATTGCAACATATTTTTTATTGTTAAAAACGTCTAGCCCAGTCAAATTAGACGGAAAAAAGACCTTTTGCTGGAACAAAATGTATACAGCATTTTTTCCCCCTAAAATATTTGGGTGAACGATGTAATGAAATACTGAACTTTGTCAGACCGTTGAATATATTCTTAATTAACAATAAAGTGAAAATTTGAACGCCTGCTTGGATGGTTGTTTCCGGTTAAGAGATAGGTAAAAAGTGCATAGTACACGATTTGTAGGGCAAACAAATTTCTTTAAAACCCTAAAAAATAATCTGATTTTTTAATTGTTTAAACAAAATTTGTTTAAATAATTTTTCATGATTGCAAATAGAAAATTGGTGAAAAAATAATCGACATTCTTGATTTTTTTTCAGTTCGACAAACACTTTTTCTGGAAGAAGCACTATTCTTTATCTGATTCACCGAATGAGAACTCACTAAAAGTGTAACTTGTTGAAATATTGTTGTTTAACAAAAAAAATCGACTCACCCCCTACCCTGCCAAATTTTGGCTTTTCGATACCAAAAAAAAAATTCCTTTCGTACTCAGCATACCTTCCACTTTGTGGATCTATAAAGAGAATTGGATATGTTTTTTCCTATAATAATGACAATTCATAACATATGCCGCTTACTTAGCGAAGGCGCACCCTTAATTAACAAATTCATATTTCATAAATTATTAGTCGTAGAAGGTTCCATCAAGGCTCATTTCAAGTTCAAGCACAAGTGCTAATTTGACTGGACTATACAAGTTTTTGAAAGAAAATACAGGGCACAATTTTTTTTGTGGCACTAATTGGCCCAAAAATAGCACAAAATTCTTATGTTAAAAAGAAATTCATGTGATTTATAGTTTTCGTTTTTTGGTGTGATAGTGCTAGCTTCACGTGAAGTTGGCATTAATGGCATCACTACACGTTTTTGAAAAAAATTACAGGGGACAACATTTTTTTGCGGTATAAATTAGCACAAATTTATTGCATGTTGTCCATGTTAATAGGAAAATGTGGTAATTCCAGCTTCAAGTAACTTAATACCTAGATTTTGATTGAAAATGGATTAAATGCATAAAAATTCTTAAAAAATCAAGTACACATTATGATAAAAGGATTTTTACGAAATATAATTTTTTTGATATAAATAAAAAAAATTTAATAAAATTTGAGATTAAATTTTAACGTAGTAATAGTTTTTTTTTAACATTTTAGCATAAATATTTCTGGAAATTATTGAAAAAAAAAAAAAAATATATATATATATATATATATATATATATTCTTTTTTTTCGGATTCTTTAGCAAAAAATTTCTGGCATACTGTGATATTGCAATCTTTAATTTTGATTTTCTCCAAAGTGGAAAACCCATGAAATTTTAATCTCTAAATTCTCGGTCAATTTGCTTAGAAATAGCTAACTTTTTTACATCAAACTTTGTTTACCCGTATTGAGAAACTTAATATCTCGGTAGCATGTGTTTATTCTTTTAACTTTTCCTTAATACTTTCTACATTTAAAAAAAAAATGTGATATAAGGAATCCATGCGAGTTGCAGTGAGTAGAATTATGTCCAGAGTAATATTGTTTATTGAAAAATTACAAGGATCAATACAATATTCGACGATATAGGTAAATACGCTCTTTGAAGTTAACAAACTAGTTAAATCACTTAATTTATGAATAATTCCAATTCGGGAATATGTATTATTAAGCACAATTTCATTTCTCTGGTAGACGTCAAGATTAAAAATGAAGGAAGATTTAGTCGGAATCCGCTTCTCTTCAAAGGCGCTGAAATAAAAAATTTTATTTCATTTATAAATAATAAATAAATTTAAACAAGATTTAAAAAATTATTTGTATCAAACTTTAAATTTTATTTCATAAATGGAGTAACATTAAATAGAAAATTATAATAAAATTAAGAAAAATTTGCCGAGAAAATTTTACTTACGGGATGAGGGGGACGGGGTCTAACTGGTGGTGGCGGCGGCGGACGTACAGGTTTTGATGCGCGACGAATACGCTTGAATAATACAAATTGAGATTGATAAACAATGTTGCAATTTCTATCGATATTAATTGCAACAAATATCAAAGAAGAAATTCTTAAATTTTTTTTTTTCTCAGACAATTTGACTTACATTTTGAGCAATTTTTTAAAATGTTAATTATTTAATCACTAAGGCTCACCTCTTGGGCAATCAGAGAATTCTCTTGAACATCTTCGAGCTCTTCAGCTTCTCGGCGAAGACGCTGAAAATAATGTTTATTTCGTCACTATTGAATTACTGGAACTTACTTTTTTATAAAAACTGTATTGCATTTTAAACGAGTACAAATTTAAAGCAAATGAAAAGAATATCCGATAAAGCAAATCGTTATTACGATTAAAATTTTTCATACCGGGTTGAAAGGAGGTGGCCTAATTGGTGGTGGTTTGGGACGGACAGGTGTGGGACGCACAGGTGGACGCACAGGTCCAGGACCTTTAGGACTTTTAGGACGAGGTGGTTTATGACTTTTAGGACGAGCTGGTTCACGCCGAACTCTCTAAAAATAATTAAATTTTATATTATCAAATACAGCAGCAAGAAAAAGGTAAAGACAATCAGATTTGAATTAGGGCATAAAAGTTGATTGGTTAAGGAATGTTTAGGAACAAAGAGAAAGGTAAAGAAGTTATACAGGAAATGGAAAGAAAATGAAGGTTCGTGGGAATGCTTACATTCAGAAAAGATCAGAGTTTAGGAAAATGTGTGAAGATCTGGAAAAGAAAAAGAAGGATGGCCATTTAGAAGAGATAAAAAATGCATAAACAGAGGAAGATATTTGGAAGTAAATGAACAAATAAAGGAAAAAAATCAAGCATAAGTAGTGAAATAGAGATGGAGGATTGGAAAGTTCACTTCATGGACCACTTAGAAGGAACGGAATCTCTTAAAATAACTCAAGGAAAAAGGGATAAACTACAGGAAAACGAATCCGATCTTAGCGACGAAGAAATAAATGCGTAAATTAAGAAATAGAAAAGGAAGAAAGCTACAGGAGAAGATGAAATACCGAATGAATGGGTGTATTTAGAGAAGGGAAACTCTTCGAGCTGATAAAATGAGTATGGAAAAAAGAAGGCTTTCCCACTGTAAAAACAACGTATTATTTTGGGGCTCATTTCAGGTATTACAATTTTGGCAGATAAATGGAATTATTACTTGCAATGAAGATGAAAGGTGTACAGATTTTTTTGTTGAGAAATAAATTTTTCCTCAAACACTTTTATTAATTTAATCTCACCTCTTGTGCAATCAAAGATGCTTCTTGCACGTTCTCTAGTTCTTCAGCTTCCCGACGAAGACGCTGTAGTTAAGTTTTTATATAAATAACTTTTATGCGAATAATATTGATTTAATTATTAAAACAGTATATTGTGATTAAAAAGTTTTTTACCGGATGAGGAGGACGAGGCTGAATTGGTGGTGGTCTGGGACGCGCAGGTTTAGCTGCTTCACGACGAACTCGCTAAAATTTATAAAAACTTATGTTACATAAACAATTTTGAAATTATTACTCACAAGAAGTGTAATAAGTAATAATAATAGCTGAAATCTGTTTTTATTATCTCTTCTTTTTCTAAAACATTTACTTTCTTCTGCTTGGTACACTCAACCCCGCTATAGAAACCCCCGTTATAATTGACAAGGTGACCAAGAGGGTGAGAGAGAGAGCCGCTGCAAGGTCAGCGGCAGTGTCTCCACAACAACGCAGGAGCGTATGAAAAAAGCGGGCAGTACTCT